>VTPC01000971.1:64640-125713 GCA_011009095.1 Ignelater luminosus
CCCTTATTTGTAACATGTTGATAATTTCTTCTTGGTGTCTTTCTATTTTCCTACACATTTCATTCTGATTTTCATTTATCTTATTATTCATCTCTTCTTGTATTTCACCTCTCATGTTTTTAACAATATTATCCCATCTATTCTCATGATCTTCAAATATTCTTTTAATTTCTTCAAATCTTTTCTCTTGATTATTATTGATTTCTTTAAATCTTTTAGTATTATCTTGTTTAATCTCTTCTAATCTTTTAGTTTGGTCTTCAAATCTTTTATCTTGGTCTTGTTTTATTTCTATTAATATTTTAAGTAAATCTTATTTCTTTTTGCTCTTTATCTCCCTTTTCAACATCTCCCATGGTCTCCTCCGTACTTGTACTTTCTTCTTCCATCTGTTCAATTTCAATATTTTCTTCCTCTCTTTTGTCCCTTTTTCTACTATCTACCGATTTACCTCGCTTTGACATCTTTCCACTACCAACAGACAACTAACAAAATGATAATTATGTCTTTGATTTAACTTGCCCCACGTTGGGCGCCAATTTTTTTATGTTATGATATGGAGAGCTCTTTTTCTCAGGGTCCTTATTTTTCTTCGTTTGGTTCTTAATTTTTTTATTAAAACGCTATTTTCTGGACAATATTAATTAATTTATTTTTTTACTGTCATTACATTTATCAAAAAACAAAATTTTTTTTATACTCTTTTTTTATCATTTTCAAATATCACTACATTTTTAATATCATCACATTTACATTTTTAATATCATCACAATATGTATGTTGAGGTATGTTCTTTTGACAAGCTGTTTTACGTTGGGCACCAATTATAACATAAAAATGTAATTCTACTAAGTGTATGAGAATATCACAAATATAAGTCCAGGACATTGGAAAAACGAGAAATTCTGAATAAAATTGTAGTATTTCAAGACGATACTCATTTTTTCCCTTTGTTTCTGTCCGAGCAACAGACCTAAAATTTACATCGTTTTTCTATTTTTTAGAAAACTTCGTATGTATGCAATAACAATTAGAGGTAAATTTGATTTTTATTTAACACAAATGGTTAGTAATTATCGAAAGCATTCGAGGTTAGTAGACGTGTTAATAATGAATTTGGAAAAAATTATTTCTAATGAACTATAACAAATTAAGATTTACATAAAGATTGCATCGATTTCACCACATATTAAAACTTTGTACTAGTGATTGAAGTTTGTACAACATACATTAACCAAACCAATACGTGGGCTGTAAAATCTGCTAGGATTTCAGTTACAGAAACAAAGGCAACATTGTGGTAGAGTATTGGGTTCATTAGTACTTAGGAAGCTGCAAAGAGAAGTATAGAGGATTGTAAGTTTCCATTACAATGTCGACATCATCCGATGAAATGTATCAACGGAATGCACAGGACACTTACAATTTGTAAAAAAAGATAGTTTTTGTTGTTTAATTGTCCTTTTTATTTATTATAGGTAATCAGTTTACTGAGAATGTAATCTACAATAATTATCAGAAACGGATCTCTTAAGGTATCGATTGCTTATGATACTGTGTTTAGGAATTTGTGAAATGTAAGAGATTGTATTTCTTGCTAGAAAAAGTCACTGAGGGAAGACTGAAATGTTTGGAGATTTGTTGGTTGTCATTCCTTTCAGTTTCTTTTCAGTTTTTAGTATTTGCACATTTGTAAAGCACAAAAGATCTTTAATCATTACAAAACTAACTTTTCTAATATTACTTTGTTGAAAGACTTTATGATGGTTTCCTTAACGCTTGTCATTTATGCACTGGTATGAGCAATTGAACTTTTAACGGGATAAAATGATGTCAATGAACGGTCTTTAGAGTACTTTGTTTTTGAGTCTTTCATTCAATGTACATGATATGTACTGCTATATTATTCAAACGTTTTGATTTTTCGCTTGGTGATTTGTCAACGATCGCCTGTCATACTAATATAAATTAAACTTATCTTGTTTTATTCGCTTTCGATTATTCATGTTCATATGAAATAAACTTAACCTTAAATTTTGGTTTTATGCTTAGTTTGTATCTATTAAGATAGAGACATTTGTTAATCTCTATGTCTTTTAGCTCTCATTATTTTCGCCACATCCATAGTTTCATTATCTTGAAATATATTGCGTTCTTCTTTGTAAAGAAGGTGAGCGTCTTTGTTTCTGGATTTTTCTTTTTTACCAATTTAGTCTTTTTGGCGGCTTTATTTTTTAATTCATTGTATTCAGATGTTATCAGAGTAGCGACAGATTTTTATCGTTTTTTTGCTGCTGGGTCAACTTTAAGTGTGGGATGAATCTTCTCTAAAAATTTTTTGGGCGACATATCTGGATCATATAAACTTTCTGTGAATGTATAACTAGATGATGCTGCCATGTCGATTGGAAAGTTTTCTGTTTGATTGCAGGTTGGTCAAGTATTGACTTCTTGCATTGTTTGAATATTTGTTATTTCGAAGTTTATGCTTTGATCAACAAGTGTGTAAGCGTGATCGAATATGCAAGGGTTCCAGAAATATATTCCCGTGGTCCTTCTGACATCCCCAGCTTTGTGTTAAAAGTTCACCAAACTGTAATCGCTTTAGTTTCTTTTTCTGGACAGCCTCTCATCCATTTTCTACAAGTTTGATAACAGTAATTTTTCAAAGATTTAAAAAAGGCTTTGGTCAGAGGTTGCAAATAGTGAGTGGAAACCTAAACAAATCAAATGACGCTATCTGCTTCAACAGTTTCCAAAAAATTAATTAAAATTGCCCCTGCAAAATGAACATTGCTTTTCCTTCTCTCTTGCGTGGTTGAAAGTGATCATTGCAAAAAGATTCTTGGAGTCACGTAAACTAATTTTTGAGACAATATGTAAATTATGCGGCATTGAATCAGTTCACTTGGTCTTTAAAAGCGTTTTTGAACATCGAACCGAGTTAACCTGATCAGAACAAGAAAACAATTGTTAAAACAATAGTAATTGAGTGATTAAATTCACTCAGATGAGTTTTCGTAAATACCTTTTGTTCTTGCTTTTGAATGATTAGAAGGAGTGGTAGAAAATGCAGACAATTTTCCCCTAATGTTACTGCAACACTTGTTGCCCTCTTCTTGGCTACAACATGGTGTGGTTTATTGCTCAACTGTAAATCTGTCTCAGCAAGATTAAAAATAGGTTTATCAAACAGTCCATTTTCTTCTATCATAATTTGCAAAAGTTGAAAGTAATGGTTTTCTACATCTATACGGTTCACGTCCTGGACTCGTACATGGGATGCCGAATTTCCAATGCAAAACTGATATCTCGTCTAGGTGCCCCCCACTGCATTCTTTCCGCTTAACCCGATTTAAAACACTAGAAAATGCAGAGGTCAGTCTTAAAATTAATAACATTTTTATTTATTAGATAGACGTGACACTTGCAGAGTATATACGGAAAGACGCTCTCTAACAAGATCTATTAAAATCAAGCGAATAAACTTTCTCATACGCTCACCAGTGGCGTGCAGCTTGATACGAATTTAGCAACTGTTTCGAAAAAAAAATATCGGCAAGCAAGAAATTGTTTGCTACTCTATTGACAATGGTCTTTTCGACGCCGCAATAAGATTTCGTGTGGCTGTGCCCTCCTGAATTTTCCCCATTTAACCCAATGTAAAATAATAGAGGACGCGGAGGTCTCTTTCAAGAGCTTTGCTGCCGTTGCATATTTTCCCATCCGGATTGCTGTAGCATTGCCGTAACAATAAAGGTCTCAGCTACCTTTCTACCAAAAAAAAAATTTTTGGCCCTTTGACTCGCTCGTTCTCCGAACCTACTGGGCACTAATGAAAACCTCCTAAATGCATAATACCACCACTAGACTCTTTGTCATATAGAGATGACAACAGAATTTCTGTTTTTATATTCCAGCTTTTTGATGATCTGAAGATGTAATTCTTACAAAGGTTTAATTTATATTTTGTAAAAACTCTAATTTTAGATGTAACTGTAAATCTATTTTTTTTTTAATATAAAAGAGACTAAATTTCAGACTGACTACTTCTTTATTTTATTTTTCAATTTTTAACCTTTTTTTTTTAAATGGTCTAGCCATTAGTTAATTCCGAAAAGGTAGTTTTACACAAAATCATAATTTAATTAAACTTTTGTCGTACATTGACGATTTAAATGGAAGAATTAAGCAATTACTTACTCTCCGTGGGTCGATGCAACAGACTTTGTATAAATCTTTTTTAATATAAGAAATATCGAGTTTGAAACTCGCTCGTTCCTTTAATATTATCCAATTTCTAAAATGTTAGTTAAAAAAATATTACTTTACTACCAAACAGAAAGCTTTCGGGTTGCTATAGTAAAAATTAAATAAATTGTTGTAATCCAGTATTTATCGTAATGACACAAGATCCTATGAGATCATTACTCACTATTAGAAATATAATTATCCGAATAGCAGTTGCTTTAATTAAATCTGCATTAGTTTATTTTTCTAAATTTAAATGTTCCAAGTAACTTCGAAATATCTTTAAGATATCCAATTACAAACCAATCTAGTTTCCAACAAAAGCGTTTTTATAAAAAGTTAAAGCATCTATCTTTAATAAAAAAACTTCTCCAGTTTTATATTAAATAACTTCAACTATAAAATTCTCCTTTTTCGATGTTAAGTTTCACTTGGTTTACAAGGATACCGAAAATTGGTATTCAACTATTCAAACAATTTTTTTCTTTTTGTTAAATGTAACGTGGGTTTTTATAACTTAGGAAAAATTAGTTTAGTAAACTTTTCTTGTTTATTGTTTGTGTAAAATAAATTTAAAATACTCTAATTTTGAACTTGTACTCACTCCTACACACAGTTTCTTGTTACAGCACGCAATCTGAATTTTTCTCATGTTTTTTTGTTCTAAAAATATAATTTTGATAACTAATTCTCTTTCAATTAAAAGAATCCTTGGGAAGGCTTCGAGCATTTTACGCTTTTTTTTACAAGAAACCAAAAAAATTTGTTTGCTGTGCTGAAATTCTACTTTTTTCCTACAGTTTTGCTTATTGTTTATTTATTTATCTATTTACATGAAAAACCAACATCTCTTAGTTTCCATACGCGTGGTTAAGCGATACAACTTTAACTTATATTCTTTCTTAAGCATTGCTTTTTTCGACTGGAATATTATTTTATGCGGGATCTTAGGTTACCCCGCTACTTATATAATGAAAAAACTTAACGTGTTTGTTTTTCTACCTACTTAATTACCTATTAACAATATAGCAATAACATAATTACTCGTAATTTAAATTTGTGCCTTCTTGGTTAGACGTCTCACTTCTAGATGAGTCTTTGAAGTTGTTTGGAAGGTTTCTCACTAGTAAGGAGGTATGATGTGGAGTATCAGTCTGCTACCAAATGAAATGTTTTCCCCGCCCATATCACACTGAGATTTCGCGCTATAAAACAAAAGATATTAAACAGAACCTCCCGTGACCTCAGCTCATCTAGGCAGTCAGTAGAACTAATGACGAAGCCACCAAAACTTCAGCAGCAGGTTTTCAGCAAGAGCAGTACCTCCTCAAGAACCTTGAAGATTCTTTCGAGTCGTCTTTCTCTCTCTTTCAGCCGAACAAGATATCTTGTTGTGTTTGCAAGCAGTAAAAGAATCCAACAAAATAAATAAACGAAAGAACTAAACAATAGAAAGAAATCCTAAAATAAAAATAAAACAAAAGAAAAATAAAATCCAAACAATAACTCAGGAACAACAAAGGCTTTGCCCATTTCAGCACTAGCTCCAAATGAACAGTTGATCACAACCACAATATCGAACTTGGTATCAATTGTCGCCCAACGATGTGGCGATTTTTTTCGAACAAGAAAGAACTTATTCCTTGACGTCCCAAGAAAATACAATCAACAACAATGGAGGAAGATAGAATCCACTGGATCCGTATACATACTGTATATATAGTAATGTAGCAACTACTGGTGTCAGAATTTACTGCCATTGACCACAAAATGCCTACTTTTCTAGAAAAATGCTGCGGAACATGCCAAGTGATCATTGGGTGCAACGCATCGTTCAACAACTGAGAGAAGACGCAAAGAAGTGGAAAAAGCAGAGTTCGACGTCTATGTCTACCTATGAAGACTTTAAAGTGAGTTTGGGAGTGAGACCCAAAAAATTCGACTTTACACTTGTCTATGGGGGAAACGACAAATAGACGAACCAGTGACCGGCTTCATGAAGAAGAAGCAACTTTTGGTCAAACACGTTGTTGCAACCCTGGATAAAACAGAACTTGTAACATTATGCAAAACGTTGAAAAAAAGCTAGTTGACCATCCACTGTGCATTGCAACCCGGATGACTGGAGCCGTCGACATCGAGGTAATAATGGAGGATCTCGAGTCACAAAGCTCGAAATGCCAGCAGGAGGTAACAAACGAACTTTACCGCAGTGCCGATCCTGCCCTGTCAGGCACTACCTCTGAGATTGTTTACTGCTATACAACGAACACAAAGAAGACTGACAACAACGATGAAAACTATGCCGATACTCAAGCAAGAAGAAATCGATGCCACGTCTCTACTGGAAAGGAAACCCAGCTGACTTTCACTTTCACAATCATGACGAAAACCAGCGAATTAAAACCAATAACAACCACGTGTCCTAACCACTAATCAAGGTCGTTTAGGTGAGCTGTTGGTATATATCCGAACCACTCATAACACCGTACGAGATGTTATTGCAGTCGGAAAAAACACCGCTGCTGAAGACAAAAAACTGTCCATTTTGGCACTCATACTTTATAATACCGCACTGGTTCACTGCAAACCAAAACCGACTTTTTCTCAATCACCTAATTATTGGCGAGAAACTACAATTCCTGGTTACGATTTCTTGGAATTCCAGAATACTGAAAGAGCGACATTCCGTGTCCAAAGTTTGAATTTCACGCTAGAAAGTCTTGTCGCACAGCAAGTTCATCATCAATTCTCAGAAGAATATCAAGAACCACTTGTCGATATTCTTTGAATCTTTTCCCAACGACCCAAGGTGACAACGACGCCAACAACGAGATATTAGAGTCAACTAAAAAGAGACAAATTCTAGGACTATTTTGACTATAAAAAGACTCTGTCCAGTGAGCAAATCGGAGAAGTGATTGTCAAGCAATTTTGAATTCATGGAATTTTTAGGAAGGTTACTCTCGTCGAAGGTTTATAATCAATGTCCAGTTTGCGATAATAAAAGTGAGGAGTCTTTGTTAGTCTTGCGAAAATACTGTAAAAGCTGAGCAGACTTGCAACAGAATGTGAGCAAATTCCGATCGTGCATTTTGCTGCAATTCATTACCTGCAACTTGTTACAATTAAAATGTTACGTTGATGAAATTCAAAGGCGTCAATCGCTGACATCACGTCAAAAGAGCAATTTGGCAGAGGAATTTCCAAGATTCGACTATGCCAACACTTCTTTTCATCAATAATGAACGGAATTGCAATTGCCTAATTTGAAAGGAATGAAATTGCCGAAAGAATTAAATTCCTATTTTATCATTGCATTCTGCTAAGAAATAGACTTTAAGAAAGAACTCGTCATATAACACACAGAGTTTGACTCGAATTACCTCAAATTTACAGTTATGCATTAAAAATGTTTACATTCTAAAAAATTCTTCTCAAACTAAGACTACCAACTGTTCATCCAGCGTGTTGTTGCCATTTATACCCAGTTAAGTTGTAACATTATAGGAACGACTAATTATTTTATAAGTCATTACTGAATTTCTTTTTTGTCTGTTTAATGCATTTTGCTCCCGACTTACTTTCTTAATCACAATTTCAAGACATGTATTATCTTGTGTCACTCTCTTTGTCTATGGTCAATAGGCTTTTGATTAGGATTAGACGTAATACCTATTTTAATTTGGCACTGCAAGATTGGTAGCAAGAGAGGATAGCTCGGTGCTCAATCTAATTGTACGTATATTTAATTTTGTTGATAATGAATTCATTCTTTCGTTGTTGAACCTAATACCATTTTAAATTGCAACGTAACTTTCATACCTTAAAACGCTATTTAATATAAATTTCACTGTTCTAATTAGGGTAGCTACAAAATGCTAACCACGTAACCAAGTACTTAAATGTTCGAATTGTTTACGTTGCTTAGGTTTGCTTTTCTTTAATTAGGGACTTCTCCACGTTCAGGTTTAAGACTTTTCTAAATTTTGTAACAGCTCTTGAAAACTAACAACTAGTCCTCCTTTAATTATCGGAAAAGTTTCCTTTAGGAAGCTTAGCAGAATTAGTATTGCTTTAGTTAAAAGTTTAAACAGACATCAAAGGAACTGAAACAATGACATTAAAAGGTAATGCTCTTGCTTATTAATTATTAAGCTCTCATTTAATATACAACAGTACTTTGATCGAAAAAGAATATTCTTTTACAATATTGGATGTGTGATCCTTTATCCTACAACTGTCATAGAAAAATTTATAAAGTGGTTTCTGTGTGATTGTTACACAATACTTCATTTGTGACAGAAAACGTCAGTTGAAAATTTATAATTTAGGGATAATTGAGGGCTGTAAATTGTTTGATTTCAGATAAATCTGAACTACAATTTCATACACGTATATGTACGTTTTATTGCGTTGAAGATAAAAACGTTGAATGAAAAATGGACTATGTATTTCGTCCTTACACAGAAACAAGACCTAAAAACGTTTTATATTTGAAAAAAAAGTAATAAAAAAAGCACTTAGCTTTAAACTAATTTAAACGCAACGGAAACGAAAATATAATTACAAAACATAAGATTGACAAGTTCCCTTCAACTTAAGCTTCCACTTAGAAGTACAAAGCGGAGAAGGTATCAACTTCACAAAGAAGTTAAAATTTTTAATTAAAAGAATAATAGAAGTCCTGATTGGTTTTGCTCGAAGCTTGTTCAAGATAAATTTAGGTCAAGTTACGAACGCTAAGGCAAAGATATTGTGTAATTATTAAAAGAAAAATACTTGTTTTGTTTTAGTGCACTTTTATTATTATACAACTTTAAAATAAAAGTTCCAGAGCAACGTATCTGTTTTTGTTTCGTATTTTTCTATTGATTAAAGTTAAAATCACCCTGAGTTTGCTGTAGATACATTTTTGTGCAATGTGGAGTTTCTTACATCAAAACTGTTACGTTTAGATAGAATTGAAAAGCTTTGAATAGAAGTTACATTCTGATAGAAGGAAGCCATTCTATACTTTGCTGATTAAACATCTTACATTTAATCATGATTGACTCAAAAAATGTTCTAGGGTACAACAACTTTTTTTTTAAATTATTTCTTTGAGAATATTAACCTGTTTATACATGCAATATTTCTTCTTATTTTAGAAACTGATCAATTGATGGCACTCGTTTATGGCAAAACTGACCGAGAGACTAACTAATATTAACTTAACAGGAAAACGACTCGTTGTCGGAATTAGGGGAATCACGATTATTCGGTCTTTCACTCTTGTTGTGTGATCCAGGATAAGGTTTTGTTGCTCAATGTTTACTCAAATTTAAAATGTAAAGCAGCTCGGAAAGCAACAAAGTACATATTTAACTTTAGTTTTTTAACATTAAGAATAAACTTATGCAAACATAACGAATAAGGGAAGAGTCCACCACGGGATAGAGTAGTGTAACTAAGTTGCACCGTTGCACCTCCCTTTAAAGTTATATTAATGTGTCTCTAACGAAAAATGTATCATGCACACGCGCCTTACTGTAGTTGGTGCGATTACGCAGCGTTGTTGCTTTTTCATTTTTTCTGGCCTATACTGAGACAAAATGACAAATTGTGATAAAAACTAAAGTAATTACTGACTGAACCTTTTTCCGACCTTGACGATATCTTTGATGTAGCTTATTGCTGCTAAAACCCACCATCTCAGGTTTTGAAACCGCGTGATAACATCGATTCTGAACCAGTCTTCTTCTTTATTTCTTATCTGTTGATCCTGTCTGCCCTTCGTTGTGCTCTGCCATTTGTCGACAAGAAGCTGATTTCACCAATTCCAGTAAAAACCATCACCACAATCTAAGATTTTATTTGTGGGGGGTCTATATCATGGCACCCGCAGCGCCGTCCTGTAACAGTAGTTACTTACCAAATAACTTAAATACTGATTAGAAACAATCTGGCTAATTATGACTTATCTCATTTTGGGTCGTGGGTGTTAGATAGTTTTACAGTTAAATTGGGATCTACCAACACTATGATAAACCACAGGTCTGTTATTAAATTTCTATCTTAAACCCAACAAAAACATTAAGGTTAGACTAAGGATAATATATGTTGGACGCAAGAGCTATTTTGTTTAAATTGGAAGAAAAACTCAAAATCTCAAAACAGACGTAGTATTTATCAATAAGATATGAGACACAAAAAAATGATATACAGTTTTATTCAATCAATATGTTTATCATTAACACACAAACAACACAAAAATAAATAAAAAGGGAAGGCTACTCTTCAACACGAGTGAAACACCTTTTTAATTTTAAATAATCCTCACTAAATAGAGGTGACGTCATCCTAGTTTAATTAACAACTAGGTTAACAAACAAATAAACATTAATAATAGCAACTTGATTATCAATAAACAGATAGTTGTTCGTAAGGTTGAATATATTTAATCATTAAACAAGTGGATATAATTGATAGCAACTGATTGTCAATAAACAAATGAATATCCACAATATTGAATATACGTTAAAACAAAACACAGTTTAACTCACACATATGTATTTCCTGGCTTAATCACATTCCCGTGAGGATCTACATTCAATGCTGTTTACTAGATTTTTCATTGTTGATCCAGTATCATTGTATACACCTTTGTGAGGTTATGGACGATATTACCTCGGTTGAATTTCTAGCTCAGATTGATAGGAAATTCAAATAATTCTGGTTTTTCTATGGTAAACGTCGGGAATTTCACTTCGCAAACCATTAGTGGACCCACCCCTTTAACGAATGCATTTAGGGAACCAGTCAATAATCTCGGGTTTTCCCGGTCATAAACAACCATAGCAGAATCCAAAGGCCTAAATAAAAATTCAGACTTAGCTGAAGAAATCTAAGTTTGATTGCAAAATTATTACCACTAATATGGCAATCAACCTGCTTATTTTGCAACTCTTTCACAATGCCAGCTCCCAGATAAAACCGGAAGGACCACGTCTAAGAAGTTCATCCATCTGCCATATTTCAAAATGTGGTAGCATCCAAATTATACAAATTTAATTGGAGAGAAAGTCAATGATCTAGGATCAATGTTTCGCTTTTTCAAATTAAATTAGAATTTCTAAAGAATTATCAAACACAAATAAAGTTTTTATACGAGAGAATAATAAATATTCAAAAAAAATGTTAAAATCGAACTTTTTAAGGGCACTTCATTCGGGGATTCCCCGAGGGAAACAAAATTCACATTTTCCTACAAATGATGATTTTAAATAAGAAAAACTTAAAAATATAGAATTCCTAATTCAATTTAATAAATGAACAAATCAAATTTTGAATTCAACAATAAATTATGGAAATTAACTTAAATAATTTGAGAGTATGCATCCACATTATTTGACATTTTGGCGGGATTTTAGGAAATTTAAATAATTATATGAGGACGAGTAACGAACCGTTATGGTCGGCTCACTTTGCTTGCCTTTACCTAACTCATCACAGTGTTCATTCTTCAATTTCACTTTTACTTCACCAGAGGAGAGCTGCAGACTTCCGACAAGCATCTTCAAGTACATCGAGTCGAAGAGGAGTTACAAGTAGCTCCTAAAGCTGCTGCTTTTTGGCTTTCCATCGGCTTCATCGACCTTGATTGATCGGTCTTGGAATATGATCGTTATACAAATAATAAATTAGAAAAGAGCACAATATAAATAAAGGATAGAAAAATAAAAATTGTGTAGTTAGATAGAATAGATAATGAATTGGTTGAACCTACTTATTAGAATGTGGTAAAAAAGGTTTGTATTAATAGTAGACATTAATTTATCTAGAACGTTGATTTCGGTTAGAAATGGAGTAATAGATATTTAGCATTCTTGTACCTGTAGTAACTTCAACAACCATTTCTCAACCTGAAGAATTTTCTAACCTTCCCAAAATGAAGCGGAGGCCGTTTTAGGAGCGTTATTAAAAAGGCAATCTTCAAGTTGCAAGTGCACAGCAGTGGTTGTCGGTAGAAATGTACAGATTGTTGTCGTGACTGATGTTGTTGGAGAATAACGGCGAAACAAAAAGATGTGATGATGGAACTCAACGGCAGTGCGACGACGGTGACAGTAGCAATTGAGACTTTGGTATCTGTTTTGTAAGCGAAGTGATTATGAGAACAAGGACAACGTAAAACTTGACAACGATAGTCCGGTTTCTTTTCGGGCATGAACGTCCGTTGGACCCTGGGACGCTAGGAATGTACCAGCCGGATTTCTGCATTCCGCACAGCGATTGAATGATCTGTGGCTGAACACTCCCAGAGATTTGGTCAAGGTGGCAAGACCATCAGGCGAAAGGAAAGAATGAAAAGCAGAAACAAATTCTAAGATTCTTGCTGTCACACTGTGTCACTAGACAACGACATCCGTTTTATATGTCCCGAGTTGGAATTTAAATTATAAATGGACGCAGAAGAGAAGTAGATGTTCTATAATAAACCTCATAAACCTTCGTAGACGGGAATGAAGCATCTCGCTGATCTGGATTCTCAAAATAATTTTTGTCTTGCCAACATGCATACGTATATAATCAGTACCAAAGAACAGCACATTTTATAAGTGAAAGAATGTGCTAAAACATCAACCTTGCAATTTCTTGACAACGCAACATACAAAAGTGCATCAGCTTACATCATACTATCAAGATATAAAAGCTAACCTAAATACTATACTATAGTATAGTAAAATTAAAGTGTTAATGTTTTTAAAATGTGAACTAGTTATAAAATGTCATAATTGCAGAATTGTTATTTCTTTGTTACCTAGATATTGTAATTAGTTATACTTCAGCATGTTATTTTGTACATAAAGAAAATCTGAGAAATGAATAAGCAGTATTGAACATTTATTTGTTTTTTAATGGAACTATGAGACTGTAGTTCCAGGAATACCAAAACCAAACCTTAAGAAATGTTCATCTCACAACCACAAAGTTCCGGACTACATCTGGCAACTTTGTTCAATTTATAATTTGATGCTTTTGCTGTTTGAAGAAATTTGCACCAAGAGGCATACAACAGTATTAGATGCGAAACTGTGATGTGGGACAAACCTATTTTTTAATCTTACTGAAATCAAGGATTTTTCCTGAAATCTAAAATCTAAAAAGTTACCTTTGCGTCTTTCTCGTGGGATGCGTCATTTTCCAGTAAAATTACATTTTGTGTACTCTTCCCTGAAAGCTAAAACATCGTTTTCTGTTTTAATTGGATGGTTTGAGAGACTGTAATGCGATGCTTTGCAGAAATAACAAGCGAAAGAAAAAAGGAGCACTTAGATTTAGGGCTTATTCAGTTCCAAAAGAAACTGAAGATTTATCAATAGTAGATGCTTCCAAGAAGGAAGTAGTGAAGAATCCTTAATGATATTTTGTCAGTTTTCAATGATATTTAATATTATTGTGGCATTGCTAGTGAAATTGAAAGCGAGATAACTATCATTAATGTTGTTAAATTACAGAAAACTGAAACTGTCATCATCTACATAAACAACAATGCATGAGAAAAACTTGGTTTTCCGATTAAAAATTACCAAAGTCGTAAAATAATTTATTTACAATTGCAAATGTTAATATAACAAGATAACATAAAGGTTTTGTTTTGTATGTATAGATAGAAACTATGAATTAAACAATTCTCATACTGTCTGTGATAGTCTATGAAATAATGCCTGCGCAAAGATATGTGAAGTACCCTGTATAAGATCATATAGAATGTATTACATGGTAATATTACACAAAGAGCAGATTATGTTTTGTGCTGCATAATTAGATTATAAGAGACATTTATATTATCCAAAACAATTTAAAATGTACTCCACATCATCATAATGTTTATTATAGTTCATATAATCCTCTTGATTCCTTCTAATTGGTATTCACAAGCAGAGATGAGAAAATTGATTTTAGTAGTTAATTAAATTTTCCTCACATATGAACTCCAATATAATCACATTAAAACTACATCTTAAGAGCAAAACTTGATCATTTTATCATTTCGCGTTTAAGAATTCTCTTTAATAAATTTTTGTACCAATCAATTTACGGTAATGGGAAAGAACAAAAGCAAAAAGGAGGTAACAATCTAAGAAATAAAAATTAATCTTGCGTGTATGCAAAATAAGGTACACGACTGGTGGTATAATTTCGCAAATTCTTTAGTATTTCGAGACAAATTAGGGGAGTTTCGAGGATTTAATAACATTTTATTAGCAGGATTACGCTCATAAATATTAATTTTAGGCATCCTGCTAGCTCGTAATGAAACCATGCGAAATACATTTCCCACGTTATAAAACTGCAGTAGACTGCGTTATAAATACTGCATACCATGGATTTAACTAGTAGAAAATTAGAAAATATTTTAATTACTTTCTACGTGTAGTTTACCTTTTTTTGTGTACATACTGTGAGATTTTTCTCCAACGTTATTAATATAGAAATTAATTATAACGAATTTATTACTAGTTCTTTACTTAAGAAAGAATGCCGGAAATTAAATTTAAAATTCAAAATATCGAGATAAGTAAACGTACTTGACGCTTTTTCGATAAATTATTGAAAGGGTATGAAATCCATAAATGCGATTTACATAACAAGAAGGAAATTAAGAAACCCAATGTTGTTATCTGTAAATTCAGTCTCTGAATCTCTGGAGAAAGTTATTTATGATAACAAAAATTATTTGTTTGGGAAATATTCCCACAAATCCTCTAGGATTTCCTGTTTGTAATACTACAAAGCCCTGTATAGAATAATCTGTATCATCGAAATTAAAATCGATTTATATAGAAAGTTTCATGGTTTTATTAATCTTGATTATTGAATTTATGAATGTTTTAACTGCTTATCAGGGTAAAAGATTCTAATGCCAGTATAGCACGATCAAAAAGTCTTTATATACGGGGTGTCTACAGAATTTTTTATAAAAAGATTATATTGAAATCTAATGTTTCACATTACCGGAATGGTAATCGTGGCGAAAACTGTAAGTACATTTAGCTATTTTAGGTTTTGAATGAATTCTCCGAGAGCTTTTCCAATTTCAAGATAATGGAGGTCGACTTTGCACGTCAACTTTAACAGACTGTTAATACATTGCTTATGTGAGCTATTGAAAGTGGGTATACAAACCAATCTGGTCCTGGAGCCAAGTCAGCCCACTCTTGCTCTATCTCGTAGATCAATAGGATCAATTTTCTTTCAAGAACTCGAAACTTCTGCAAGATGCCAAAATGAGCTATTTAAGTCTTTCATTGTTAAATGATGAACGAGCTTAAAAATAGCTACTTTTAGCAATATAATGCCAAACCGCGTGGATGTTACACAAAGAGTCTCATGTTTCACCTGTTACGTCCTTTCCATAGACAACCAGCATATATATATTTTTTACATTTCTAGAAGAAGGACTACTAAAACTTTCTAGGATTTTATATTTTGAATTTTAGTTTAAATGTTTAAAGTGGTATCTTTTAAATTATTCTCCGTGAGGGCAAGAGTAGTGTCCCCCAAAAAGCACCAAAGATCTTTCAAGGGCATATTTTCTTGAAGGTGGTGATGTAGGAATATAGAATTTAATAAAATGATATTCTTCTTTGCTGATGCAAGATCTCTGGGATCACTATAAGTAGATTGATTCCTAGAACGATTCTTTAATTATACCGCGATGTACGACACCTTTGGCATCCATAGACTCCAAATCCAGGGTCAAAGTATTGACGGCTTGGTTCTAGTGAAGAAAAATCTAACTTAACCCAAATAAGACTTAGCGGTCACATTTCTAATAACCGCCTAATTGGTGAAATAAAAACGAGAAGCTATGACATAGTTTGATAGCAAAACGATATTTTGGAATTTACCAGATATACGCGTGCCTCTTGTGAAACCACTTAGTGAAACCAACAGTTGGCAGGATCGCACAGATACGTGTGACACTTTTATTCTAAAGATAAATTAAACGTATCTTAAGCCTCTGTCCTATTCTTACTTTGCTTACACGCAAATAAATCACAGCGCTTACACCTCTTCTTCTCTTCGGCTAAAGTTTTTCCATTCTCAACTTTCTTAATCGCTCCTGGTTCCCTATATTTACAGTTTTCTTCAAAAAACTTACCGTGCTTTCTCAACTTAAAGAGGCCTATACTTTGCAAAGGACAATGCTGTTCTACGGCAATAGCTAAGCTTTTTGGGCACGCAGCTAAAATTGAGTTTATTAAAGACATTAAGACAGAAGTTCACCAACAGTACTGAATCACCATTCAGGGTCAAGTAAACGGAGAAAATCAATGACGAGGAAGGAATTTTGTGCAAATACATAGACACGGACCTAACTAAGTAGGTCGATTAGCTCAGTGTAGCTTTGGCATTCTGAAGGGTGGCGAAGGAATCCAAAACCCTAAATTTAAATTCGAAACCTGTCATTTCATAATTCAATATGAATCTCTGCGGGAAAAGCGTTTGATAACGGAATTGTAAAAAGTAGGAAATGTGTAAAAACCATGCAAATAGTAGAAAAACTAGAATAAAACGTGTTAGTTAATAGTGCATTGAAGTAATGGAGATTTTTGATTTACTAGTGATGTTGTTTCTCAAACCACAAGTTGGAGTACGAACTACTGAATTCCAGTAAGCATCATTTTGCCTATTGTTACTTCTATTGAATCTATCTACTTTGATAAGCCTGCACTTCATTGCCGCATCTGAGGCAGTGACTTGTGATACGGGAATCCAAATTTTCCGAGATGGAAACAGTCTTTGTACATATAGTTTAGAAGCCAGAATTGAGTTTATTTGCTTATGTGGCGTTTGAGCTTCAGTAGTTGGTTATCCAAGAATATGAGACAGATGATAGTCACAATTGTTACTGCGACTTTAGGGGGAAGTTTGATTATTTGCTTGAACAAGAGTCTCAAGTCATCCTTGGCAGTGCGTAACGTTTGGAGTGATGGTCGACACTAGAGACAGGACCCTACCAAACGGGAAAACAAGTTTAGTAGACTGCTTATTATTTTGCCAAATTAATCTGCAGTTTATTTTACCCTAATAAGCAACGGAATTTTAAAACTGATTTAGATCTTTAGAATGCTTTCATCGGTTGAGATTTATAAAAAAAATACAACACTAAATAAAAAACGATATTGATATGAATCGTTATTAGATACTAAATGTGTAATATAGGCCGAACTTTAATTAGTAATTTAGAAGGGAAAAAACAAACAAAATGTTCACAAACTCATATTTCACTATTGAATGGGAAAGGTATCCGTTTTTTGTGCCAGCGGAATTCATGATTTTATAAAAAAAGAGGTTTTTACCAGGAATCTATGACGAAATGAATAATTTAGATACAGCTTTTTGCATAAATAATGTCGGAATACATTCTTTTAATAAAACTGTGCTTACGTATATTCCAGATGAAAGATTCTTATAAATTGAACAGTAGATGTATGATTAAAAATATTTTTACGGTAAATGTCATTAAAGCTGTAGTGATTAATTAATAATTAGTAATATAATATTTCAAAAGTACCTAAGCAAAAAACGATATTACGTTTAAGTAAAATAATATAATATTTACACAAATTGGCATAGGTAACCGAAGTGATGCAACGACAGCGAGAGACAAATTGATTGACAGATTACGTCATACTTATAATGCAGTCTATAAATAGGTATGATATTGAATAACCTTTTATTGATTAATGTAGTTATCATGTCAGTGTTAGTACTTACTACATGCAACTTCTTGTTTATGTTGTTGTTTTTTTAGAAAATTTTATAGGAAGACTATTAACGTTTTTATGGAAAGTTGAGAGTGATGAGGCTTTTAGTTGCAGGACGCGTTTTAAAGTTTAATATCAGCAAAACTTGTTAAAAGTGTTTATTCCAGGAGAAGGTTCTTAGAAGGAATAGTAATTGAAGATTAGTGTCGAAAGTATTTTCTGTATAACTCTAAGGAATTGCAGAAATTTCTAAATGACGAATAACATTGTGGATTCTACTGCAAAGTGGAGAAATACAGCAGGATTTACCTTTGATGAAATTAATTTTGCAAAAATATCAAAGGCTTTGTATTCAGATCCTAGGATGAAATTCAATGTTTATAATAAAATGAAAATGTCTATGCCTAATTAAAATAACTTAATTAGTATAAAATATAGAAACAAATGTTTTAAATAAAATTCCAATCGCAATTTTAATGGCAATAGTTAGGTGAAACGTTAAAAAAACCAACATACTTACAGTAAATTCTGTTGGTAAAAGTGTAAACTGTGGTTAAAATAAGTCATGTAACAGCTGGAGAGAAAATGGAAAAAATGCAAATTTAATATTTATTAATATAAAGTTTATAATAACTAATTGATGTAAATAGGAATACCCTTCACAGAAGATATAATTAACAGCTTACACTTATAAGCCTAGATATTGGGATATTATCAAGGGAATTAGAGAATTAGAAAGTTAGGTTAAGTCACCAGAAGCTACAGCAATTCAAGAAAAAAATAGGAAATTGATAAAATTGTTTGAAGACGATGAAGAAAGGTAGATAATTAATTAGCAGTGCAAAAAGTAGCAAACAGGTCTCTGCTAGAACATTGACTTTAAACTCAATCTTAATACAGTTGGTAAAGGTAATATTTCTGGAAAATTCTAGGTTGTCTTAGTTCGAAAACGGCTGGGTAAATTTCATTTAATTCCAAGTAGACGGCAGTCGAAAAGAAAATTGCATGTCTTAAACACTTTTTTATTAAATGTGGTTAAATCAATGATCTGGTTTGGTTTTTGGGAAATTTTGATGGAGGGTCGAATCTAAACGCTTCTTAGGTGAACCGAATCTAGAAAAGGGAAGATTACATTGAATTGAAACTATAGAGCAATGGTTCTATATTATATACACGATTCTGAACGATTCAGAGAGCATATATATTTATAAAAGGCAAGGGTGAAGTCTCAAACGTACGTCGATGAATATATTGATTTTTTCGTCCAATCGCAATTATCCTCATTGTAACGATCGTTTCTACATTGTCTTGCTTTTCATCTTTTAATCCCGAAGGTCACATTTCTTAGGTCAGAACTTCTTTGTAATGTTAATCTGTAACAAATAGTTTTTGGAAATTGATATATAAAATTTAGCTATTATTGTTCTTCTCAATACCTTTATACAAAGACAAATCAAGACAAAATAACCTTAATGTCGGTATATTTTGAATATACAGGGTGATCATTTTAAAACTTCCCACCCTGAATATCTTGAAAACCGAAACCGATATCGGAATAATCGGGAGGAGGAAACTAAACTATGTACAAAGTTTCCGATTAAGATTCTACTCTTAAGCTCCAGCCACCCCCACTTTAAAATTTTAAATTGGATGATATGGCATGTGGCACATCAAATTAAAGGTCTGCAATTTATCGTAATAAATGCTCGAATTGCGCTCCATTGGTTGCTAGGCAATAATAAATAAGATTCGAGCATGTGTTATAATTAATTTAATAATGTACTTTTATTAAAATAAAAAAATTAATTCTTCGAAAACAAATCGGCTGATTTGATTTTTTTAAACATCACTGCATTCTGGTATTGAAGACCATTAATTTGATGTACCACATGTCCTATCATTCAATTTAAAATTTTAAAGTGGGGGCGGTTGGAGCTTAAGAGTGTAATCTTAATCGGAAACTTTGTGCATAGTTTAGTCTCCCCCTTTCGGTATAAGAAAATGCCCTTGGAGTTATTCCGATATCTTTTTTGGTTTTCAAGATATTTAGGGTGGGAAGTTTTAAAATGATCACCCTGTATATAAAGTTTGGATAATCAATTCGCGGAAAGTATATTTTATTATATTGTTGGCAACGCTGTGCGGTCATGAGTAGCACCATACTTATTGTTTGTGTAATGCAAGTTGCACCAGTCTATTCCTTGTTTATCGGATTGGACAAAGTGTTTTCTGCGTATACTTCAAAGGTGTCCGGCGAAATAGGAAAAGACAGAAGAGATATCCTACTGAGATAAAAAATTAACGAATTAACTCTAAAAGAACTCCCTTTCTAAGTGGGTCAATATCTTTGACTATCCAGTCGTTACAGTAAGTAGCGCGACGCAATTTCTGTTCATCAGTAGGAATCTCGGGCAAAATTTTGAGAATCGATTGTACCTCGTCTTTGCTAATCTCTAGTTGATCGCAAATAATTTTCGTTGTTGTACGTCGATCAGATAGTATAAGCTGTTGAACCCTTTGAATGTTTTCATTGATGCGGTTAGTGGTGAAATGTTTGGCGTGTGTTGCATGGCGGATTCCTCACGAACGTAACATTTTACAAACCTCAGAGCCGAAAAAAATGTTAATTCTTTGCTCCACTAAAAGACTTTTTTCCATATCGCCGAATAGTTCTGAAGTACACTCAGTAATAGTCCAGTCACTTGAGCCAAAAAAAAGGGTCAACCTCGGAATGAGAGATAATAAGCTGCAAACTCGTATAAACCTTTATTTTGGCATTCTAAAAGTTGTCTCAAAAGTCTCATAAAATCTCGTGTCCGCGTCTTAAGATATTCAAGGTCAAAGGTCACAAAAATCGGTTTTTTGCAAATATCTCGCTTCCTATGGTTTTAATGCTATTTACATTTATTATAAAAATTGTAGAATATAAAATTCCCTACAACTTTTGTTTCAAACATTTTTTTATATACTTAACTATTTTTGAGATAGAGGGCGGGGAGCGCGCAGCGCTTAGCTATTCACAGCATAATGCAAGGTAAATAATACGCCGTATAAAGTCTATAAATCATTGAAAAATATATAATTATAAATAATTTGCATTGTTTATTAATTAATACATTATATTTAATAATATTTTTTATTTATCGTATATACAGGGTGTTTCATTAATAATTGGAAATATTTTAACTGTAGAATCCTAAGCTTAAAATATTAAGATTTAACCCAAATCACTTAGATAAAATGTGGCTCCTTACTGAGTTACAGGGTGTTTTATTTACAAATTTAAAAACTATTTGTACCTAGTACTTTAAAACTATTTGACGTATCCTTGTCATACTTGGCAGAAAGTGTAGGTACTGTACACCCTACTACATTATGTTAAATAAACGTTTCTGGCTACTACCAGAGGCGTACGATAGGGGCAAGTGAATGGTTGACCCTTCCCAAATTCTACGCCACTGGCGGAATTGCCATTTTAGCACAATTTTTCGATTTTCCAATACTTTCTATGTAAATAACATACTCTTCATTCATAGCGATACAGTCATTATTCTTCGAGATATTTAAAATTAAAAATGAAGCGGCACAGTTATTTGATTTTAATGTGTATTAATTATGTCGGTGGTTTTGGATCATAGGATTGCATTTATTACGCAAATGAAACTTTAATCCCTATTAGCAACAAAAGATAATGTTATTTATTAAAATTTCTTGAAACGAATAATTTTTAAATTTTTAAATAAAACACCCTGTAACTCAGTAAGGAGCCACATTTTATCTAAGTGATTTGGGTTAAATCTTAATATTTTGAGCTTAGGATTCTACAGTTAAAATATTTCCAATTATTAATGAAACACCCTGCATATTTGTTAATAATACTTACCTATTCGTGTAATCAAAAAATTGTTGAGTGAAATATTTTAATTATATTCTAATATATATTAATTATATTTTAAGTAAAAAAGGAATAGAGTAAATACATTTTAATTATATCTTTATTTAGAAATACGGTTTCATATATTTATTACAGTTGAAGTTCAAATGTGGGGAGGTTTTACAAAAACTTTAATAATTAGAAGGACTTGAGTCTTAATTTTCTTCTTCTTCATCATTGTCTTCCGGTCGCTCGAAAATTTTCAATTCATTATCATCGATTTCGTCGTCAAGGATATTTGTCTCTAGATCTTCGAGAATTTCGGGGTCTAATGTACTATCTTCATCGAGATCGCTTTGATACGGTGAAGCATTGAGGCAAGCTTGCCCATTACACTGGCCACAAGCTAAAGAACATTGCAACCCCGATTTCCTGCATCCGCAGCGTGAACCACAACCATTCTTGCAGTTGCAAAATATTGTGTTCAGTAATTCATCTGGAGCTGGTGGTAATATTGTACACGTTATCGGTTCCAGGAGTTCATTTCGCAGTACCCAACCCCATTCCTGGGGTTCTAAATCATTCCCTAACCAAGTTTGAATTTGATAATATACACGGCTGATATGTTGATGAGCCGCTCCACTTGTTGGTGGAAGATTGAATAACTGTACAGGTTTATTAAACTTTGTTGACTTGACGAATTAAGTGTAGCGAAGATGATCGATATTGTCCTCAGATTTTGGAGCATTATATATTGCCAACAAGATGCGTACTCATTTTCATATAATGTTTGTACAGGACAGTTTTCTTATTGAAATACTTGAGCCAGTTGATCAAAATTGGAAAGTTTCTCTAATGTTCTAATGAAAGTTTTTTTCCCTTTTTTAAACAGCGCAGAAGTCCTTGCATTATGCTGTGAATAGCTAAGTGCTGCGTGCTCTCCGCCCTCTATCTCAAATACGGTTAGGTATATAAAAAAATATTTGGAACAAAAGTTGTAGAGAATTTTATTCTCTACAATTTTTATAATAAATGCAAATAGCATTAATTTTATGAGACTTTTGAGACAACTTTTAGAATGTCAAAATAAAGGTTTATACGAGTTTACAGCTTATTATCTCGCATTCCGAGGTGAAACCCCTAATGTGACTGGACTATAAAGGTCTTATGCAATACGATAAAGAAGTGATAGACTGACGTCACTGGCAGTACACAAAGAATAAATATGTTGTTACTCATGACTACGCGCCACTTCCAGCGTTACTAACAATGGAATAAAATATACGTAACACAAAAAAATTTTGACCTCGGTTAGCTGGAAAGAAGAAAACAATTACGTGTGTCCACTGTCATTTTTTAGAATGTCTAGTAGAATCCTCAGATTTATAGATTCTTATCCATTTTCTCACTTTGGCACAATAATTCTGTACTCTCAGAAATAGTATTTTTTGTTTTTGGCTAGAGAGCTAGATCTTTAAGGTAGAATTTCTCTTACATAGTTATTTGTGCACCTTGTCCATTCTAACCACCTTCCTACATAAGATAGATTTGAAGGGGAGGGTCTAGAAATTGTCTAATTTTCTAGGTTACTGCTTATTAGAATGCGTGTCCAATCTTGTGTATCCACTACATAGAATGATTACATAGAATGGGAAATCTCGAACCCGTCTTACATGAAACGCCCATCTACGGGTCTGAACTAAATGTTTAGGTGAGAACAATGCTAGAGAACTCCCTACCCATGAATCTTAATTTCGGTTGATAAGATTTAAACAGTTTGTACGCCCGGTTCATTTGTGCATTAGCGTGGCTGTACTACTACATAGATGTCTAATAGTCATCGTATCCAAAACTAATTAAAAGCAGCTCTATAATTTCTAGAAATACCATAAAGCTCAAAAGTTTGCCGTTTGGTTTCACCATGCGCTGTTGCTATAAATCAGAGAATCGGGAATTCTCGAATTATGATATGATCAACTTAATAACTCTATTATTAATTATACCGAGTGTACTACCACTACAAGCAGACACAGGATGTTCGATTTTAAAAATCGAGAAAAACAAAAACTCGAGTTTTTCCTTCTAAAGTAAATCCATGTAATAAACCATGAAACTTTAGTAATGGATTTTCAATTTTTTTTTGCTAATTACACCACAGATAAAAAAGATAATCCTGTATTTATGGGGAAATCAAAATATATTGGATGTTTCAATTGGGAATAAAATGTTATTATGTCGATCTCTTATTGAACACTTCTTATAAGTGAGTCATTTTGAAACATGAAGATAAAATGTTTTGGACTTTTGATAGTTCTACAAAAATAACGAAACTAGCTATTTTTAGCCCATAGATTATTGAACATCTGGTATAGCGTGTCTGGTATATATTGAATATAATTTTTGTTTTTATTACGATGTCTGGTAGTAAACGCAGTTTTGTCTGGTTTATCATTCCATTAATTCTGTTTGTTCTTAATGGTTACTCTTTTTAAAGCTTTGACCCATTTATTTATAAGTTGTTTACGTACAGTTTACCCTATGTTCCCACTTCGTTGTTATTTCATGAATGGGAAAATCTCTTTGCTCGACTAGGTAATATTCTACCTTTTAGATTTTCACCGCATTAGATGAATTATGCAACGATTTCAAACATACTAGACCAAACATTACTTATGTATGATACCTCCAGAATTCAAGCGTCACAAAAAAATAGAACGTTTCCGTTTTCGGATAAATACGTACTGTTGTAAAATTGAAAAACTTAGAATTTTATGTAGGAGTTATGATTGCTTTCCGTTTTTATACGAGTCTACAAAAAAATAAACTTCCGTACAATAAAAACCTCTATGTTTCTAGCTTGATATCATAAAACGTGTGTGCTCGTTTCAATCCCGGAAAATTTCTCGATTGATTTAATGAAAATTTTTTTATGCATTATGTATTACACGTAAAGGGCGAAGTAATTATAGTATGATACGAAACAAATACGTAGTAAATAATATAAAAGTCCAATGACGCGGTTGTTGAAATAAATCCATTGAATAACGAATGCTGTGTAGTACTTATAAATATAGAACACGCAGAGTAATACAAATGCTATTGACAATGAGTTTATTGATTTGGTGTCTAACATACTAAGTAAATATAGTTAAGGGTGTCATTTTATCGAGGCTGATATTGTAAATAACCTTAACTAAAATAATAATTTTATATAAAACAGAGCTTTATTATGACTATTGTCTGTTTTATTGCTGTTGGTTGTTTTTAGTTACCTTATTTATACCTTCAAAACCATAATAACTATAATTTGTGTAGGATAATAGTAATAAAATAATATAACAATGAAATATAAATGTTTGAAATAAAGGAAAGTACTCTTTTCAATATAACTAGATATCATAGCTGGAAATCTATCTGGAATACAATGGGGCAAACGATCTTGTAGTGTGGACAGTTATTATTTGTTGTTAACATTTTTAATATTTCAAACAACAAAAGTAAACTTTAATACGGATTGTTTCAAAAAAGATTCTTATTAGTTATTCCAGCGACATGTATAAAAAATAATAATGTAACAAATTCAAAATAGTACAATTAGAAAAATATAAACAGCATGTAGATACAAAACCGACGACATAACAGCAGAACAAGTTTGTAATTATCTACGAGTAATAGAAAGGTACAAATAGGCACCGAATAGTTATTTGATGAAATAATCGCAAACCACGGATGCAAATCCCTCTTTTAGAAGTTTACTAATTGCTACAATATTAATTTATATTGTGCGCAGTTCAGCTTGCTTTGTAAATCTTAAAGTTTGTAGTTTATTGTACTGGCAATAATCTGCTCTAAAGAAACGACTGACGTTAGAGAAATTCTGTTTGAGTACTATTTAATAATAATTAGAACAATAAATCACAGCTGCCAGAAAGGAATTTCTAAAATTTGTCTAATCGCTTTGTTACCATATAAATTCGTCACAAAATAGACGTTAGCAATGTATCTAAGATAATAGAAAGTAAACACATTAATTTCGTAGACGCATTTTCAAAAGAGATGCTTTGCTTGCTAATGTTGATTTCTAGTCTCCAATCACAAAAGGAAACGAGAAAATCTGTTAAACAATTACGTGGTGACACCCATTCAGGGGCACTGCTCGCGGTGGTGAGCGCGGAGTGCGCATGGTATAAATCACTCGAACATCAGAACTACAGTAGACTGTGATGTTCGTGGCAGCGGCGGTACTTGAGGTTGCTGTTTTGCAAAGTGATGATTTCTTAGCATTGCTGTAGCGCGAAGTGGTCGATTCGAGAATTAACGCTGGTGTATGCACATATACGGACTCCTACCCGCCAGATCTAGACGTTCATGGCGATTGCCACTCCGTCCGGAGCTTTTAGCGTGAAAATGTAAATTTATATTATCTTTAAGGTTAAGAATTCTTTATTATGGAAGAATTCTATTTACCTTGTATTAGATTATTAAGAAAATGTGCAGTATCTACAAAATAAAAGTTTGAGTGATAGGTTTACCATAAAAAGAATATAATTTGTGCCAACGATTGGATAAGGTAGGGATTCTGCATTCCTAGGACTGCTGACCTAAGAATGGCGCGATGGACTTGTAAATAAATTATTGATTCTAGTACAATCGGAATGTTCTTTTGGCCCAAAAAGTTATTGTACTGTTTGAATAAGGTAATAATGCAGGCTGACGTCGTCTTGGTGTAGTAAGAAGGTTAATGAAGACTTAAGACAATGGAAGTGAGAGTGTAGCAAGAAAAACGGTCAAGAAAAGGTGTATGAAAGCAGCATGGAAAAATATAGAATTTCAACATTAAGAACAGGATACTTACATCGCCACAAAACCCAATGGTCACGTTGATTTTTGTTTGTAGTTAAAAATATTAGTATAACTCAACACTGTTTCTTCTCTTTTTACAGTGCCTCATCCTATTCAAATGAGATCAGTATTCCCGCCTTCCATTTCATGCAAGGTTTGGCAAACTTGCCTCCCTCGGTGGCTGGGTTCAGTATAACTCAGCACTATGGATTTGTATTTGTACCATGTCATAAAATCATATTGGAAAAGCACTAACTGTTGTTAGCTTTGTGTGATTTCTTTTGTAGGATAAAACGGATTTATAATTAAATGCGTATGTCTTAGGACATAAATCAAAATCAAAAGAACCTACTGCCATTAACTGAAATTATCATTTTTTTCGTTTTACTCATCTTTTCATAGGTTCTTTGTTGTTCATTATTCTTACTGTACGGCAGCTACAGAACAGAAATAGACATCATTTAAATAAGGAAAGGGTTAACGATTCTACCAATTTAACAAGATTGTGAAGGCGTTTGCAAGTATCGCTTTAGATATTCTCGATAGATTTGGGGTTGTAAGTAAAGTTATACTAATGGTGTTAGTAATTGGATGATAATAGGCTCGTCCTTCCAGATGCATTTAAAATTTTTTGCTAAGTAGCAGTTTTCTTTATACATGGGAAACCAGGTTGAAGTCTGGAAGTCTGTTGATAGTAAAAAGCATAAGCTATGTAGTACTAAAGAGGTTTTTATAATACTTCTTCAGAAAAGTCTTAAGATAGGACCAGGTGCCGTTTGAACCTTTGGTAAATCAACCATTTGATGAAACTTTGCTTATTAATATAACATGCAACCACAAAGTTATTCAATCTTGGTTCCAACTTTAATTTATTGGTTGGTGCAATCAATACTATGTAGGAACAAAATTCAATAACTGCATTAGAATATTGTAAACGAAGATAATTTGCTACTAACAAGATTAAAAATCGAATCTTTGTATGTATATAATCTAAAATTGTGAAACATTACTGGTATTTACCGTAAGATAGACAAAATGTGCTATAGAATTAGTAAGATATGTACAAATATATGCGTCTCATTAAATTATGCCAGATATGCAAAAAACAGCAAAATATGCCAAAATTCCAAAAATACGCATTATGGGTAAAATCCCAGCTTTATTCATCAGGAACTGTTTGGGCAAGAAAACACACGATGGCTTATAGTTTCTGAAGTCTTTCAAAATTCTTGGCACCAAACTAAGCCAACATTAGAAATGCTGGACTAACAGAGACTTTGGAAATCTTTTGTAGGATGCATCGCAGGTTTTAGGTTTCATTGAAAAAGGTTGGTTTTGACTCGAATGTCGTTTAGGATCTTATACATCAGAAGGTAAGGCTAAATAGACTTCTACAGGTTGGCTTAAAACAACATTGACTGACGACTCCTTCTGGTTCATCGTGATGGACGCGTGGCAGGCGACACTATTAGATTCAAAGCGTATGTCTTGTCTGTCATACGATTGATAACCAAAAAGGAAGTGACGTCTTTATAATGGTTAATATGTAGCGTGATTTACGTACTGAATAGGAAACAGAAAATATGATGAAAGTGTCCTTTTATTTTTTCTTGCGACTAGGACTATGTTCTGTTTGTCTAATTGCGTTATTCCGCGAATATCTCTTCACTATTGTAACGGTTCGTTACTCGTCGTCATAAAATTATTTAAATTTCCTAAAATCCCGCCAAGATTTCATTATTCTAAGTTGGTACGAGAGTGTCATAAAATAATGTGGATGCATACTCTCGACTTATTTACGTTATTGTCTACAATTTATAGTTGAATTCAAAATTTGATTTGTTCATTTATTAAATTGAATTAGGAATTCTATATTTTTAAGTTTTTCTTATTTAAAATCATCCTTTGTAAGAAAATACGAATTTTGTTATCTTCGGGGAATCCCGTAATGAAGTATCCTTGAACAGTTCGATCTTAACATTTTTTTGAATATTTATTATTCTCCCGTAGAAAAATCTTAGTTGTGTTTGATAATTCTTTAGAAATTCTAATTTAATTTAAAAAAGCGAAACATCGATCCTAGATCATTGACTTTCTCTCCAATTAAATTTGTGTAATTTGGATACTCTCACATTTTGAAATTTGGCGGATAGATGGACACTTTTCTGAGGCTTATTTTAACAATTAAAGAATACTGAATATTGTGGATATCCATTTGTTTATAGACAATTAGTTTCTATCGATGATATCCACTAGTTCAGTGATTATAAATGCTTTTAATATTATGAATATCTATTTGTTTATTGATCACTAAGCTGCTATTATTGATGTTTACGTTATTTGTTTATTAACCTAGTTGTTAATTAGATTAGGGTGACGTCACCTTTACTTAGTGAGGATTATTTAAAATTTAAAAGGTTTTTCACTCGTGTTGAAGAGTGACCTCTTTTTATTCGTTTTTGTGTTGTTTGTGTTTTTGCGATAAACATATTAATTAAATAAAACTGTATACCATTTTTTGTGTCTCATATTTTATTGATAAACACCACGTCTGTTTTGACTTTTGAGTTTTTCTTCCAATTTAAACAAAAAACTCTGGCATCCAACATACTTGAATTATTATCGATATCCTTAGTCTAACCTTAGTATTTTTGTTGGGTTTAAGATAGAATTTTAATAACAAACTTGTGGTTTATCGTAGTGTTGGTGGATCCCAATTTAATTTTAAAACTATCTGACACCCACGATCCAAAATGAGATGAGTCATCATGAGCCGGATTGTTTCTAATAAGCATTAAGTTATAAATAAATATTAGAAATAACGTTTTTCAACGACTGTTACACTATCTTGCTATTCTTTCCTTCCTAGCCTGTTCGTTTTATGCGTTACTTCTACTTTTTATTCATTCTACTGCGTCTCGTATGTTGTGTATGTTTCTCGGTGATACTACTGTTATTCTTCTCCGTAGATTTGTTTTTAATTTTTGTTTTGTTACATGTGTCAGGTTTCATGTGCTAATGCAGGTCTAACCATGGCTTTATATATTTGGATCTTACTTTCTCTACTCATATATTTATCTTTGAGTTTCAAAATGTATGTACGATCTTGACTGCTTGTGATTTCAACCCCCTAGATATGCGAACTTCGTTACCTGCTTCACTACTTGTACATTTCTTTTAATTTCTAGTGTACATCGTACATTTTATTTTTAAATACCCTGTACATTTTATTAAAATTAGATATCTACTTTCGTTTAGGTTTCAATAATCTCCTCATGTTGGATTTCTATTAATTAATTTCGTATTTTATTTTTTTTTATCTAAAAATTTCCTTTGATATGTACGTTTTTACCTCAGTTGCTCTCCTTATTTTAGTAAATTATTATATCTCTATTCAGTCTCTCTAGTGATATCTAGTAACTAAAATTGGTATTATGTGGGAATGACGACGCGTGCATGACTTTATCTGCTCTTCAAGCGTCTGGCGAACTCTCCCCTTTTTCTGTAAACTTCAAACGTATATACACGTATTTTTGTTCCTCTAGTAATTGGAATTTTAGGTAAATCAGCCTTGTATTCATTTTATTTTGTCTAATCCTGGATTATTTCTATAGGATTGCCTTTCCCTTTTACCATCTATCGTATCGTAAATTATCCTTTCCTGCCGATTACCTGTTTATTATTTTCTGGTTTGGACCTCGTTGTGAAGGCCACTATAAGGGCGTTGCCGTCGTCGTTTTGTTCTGCTGATTTTCAAAAGAATTCATGGATTAGATCCGTCGATTATGATCCCAGAATCATAATGCTGGAAAATCACCCCGACTGGCAGAATTTAAGATTAAAGTAAACACCTTTCGCACACAGAATATATGAAGACAAAGGAAGGTATTTATTATTTAAATTTACCTGGACGAATACCTGCTTAATTTATGGCCTAAACTAGAATTTTACCTTACAATGATACAAGTCAAGCTTTTTATCTTAAAGCAAGGTAATTTGACCTTGATCCGTACCATAAAGTAAGTTTTATTTGTTAATAGTAGTCATTGCTTTTTTTTATATTTTGCTTCCTTGGTTAAATCTCAATATTAATGAGTTTAGAAATTTTGTTTAACTTTATTCAATACAGTCAACTAATAATTTTTTTACAAATTTACCATAATCGGACTTGGTTTCCGAAAATCCTTAATTTATCGTTATTTAAAATTTCTTTATAGAATTATATTGTTATGAAGGCCTTCAAGGGTTATCATTTCTTATTATTAAAATAATTACTATTATTAACTATATCATATGCTTGTTTTGTTGCTTTCTTTCTTTTTTATAGGTGTGTAATAAACCTTTATTGAATTCTGAATAAATAATATTATAATGTGTTTTGTTTCTTTATTTACTGAGAAGTACTAAGCCCTTTGGAATTGTCTTTCTTGGTTTTCTCTCTTTCTTCTTAAATAAAGAGAGTGGCATCTCTTTTACTTTAGAGCAAGAGTTTCTCGCGTTCCTTTAAAATTTGAAAAGGATCTTGAGGCCTCACTTTTAACTAAAATAAAAATCCGAAAGTTAAAACCGCTACAGTAGTATGGTTTTTCCTTCTGTGTTTAAATAATCCATTGTTTCTAGAGCTTTTTGATATTTTTTCTTCCTTTTTCTTTTTTTTGATCAACAAAGGCTGTCATACTCTATAGATCTTTCAGAAGTTAGCTTCGGACTTCTGTTTTTCCGGAATTCTTATTGTTCTTTTGCTATTTTTATAGTCTTTAAGGCATGATGGTAAATAATTTGAATAATGGGTATTGGAGTGTTAATGAAGAGAACTGTTGCAATGGATACTTTATGTAGAATCAGAATCATGAGGATAATGAAACGCTGATTGACTTAATGGTTATTCAAAACCGGAAATGTCTAAACTTGACTACAAACTAATATGAAAGAAGTCCGCCAGAGCTCTTAGAAAGGTTCAAAAGATTGTTGGCCTAACATTTAAACACTTTTCCGTTTTTTAGATGTGTTCAAAATGAAAAAAGGCCTTTTGATATTTACGAGGGAGCGCGGCCGTGTTGTCAACTGTGGTTGTACCGCTCACATCATCATACAGGAAATGCAGGGATAGAATTTATTAGTATAATAGATGGAAATGATAAAGTGGAAATCCTGATGGTTGAACCATTGGTATTATACGAAATCAATTTTTTTGTCTTGGATAAATGTTTTTAAAGAAATAACTTGCACCCTTTCTATATCTCTTTATAATGACCGATCAATCTTGTTTGTTATACAAATACCAGAATTAACTTAGTTTTAAGTCTTATGTTGGATTAAGTTCTTTGAGAGGGTTAGATGGAAGAACAGCGGGGTCATTTTGTTTGTTTTTTCTTACTAGCTCTAGCTGAGTCTCGCTCTTTTATGTTGAATATGTTTTGAACTTGTATTTTACTTGTTTTTCTAATAAAGGCCAATTTATTATTATTGTTATTATTATTATTATTATTATATATTTCAAGATGTTCTACATATGGGAAACAAAACATCTATAAACCAAAAATATGAACTGTAGTAACTGTAAGCTATATTGTATTGGACAAGCTATTCAACAATTAGCATGAAAGGATTTTACCGGTAGTTCAGAAAGAATAACGGTAAAGACAAATTTCTAAAAAATATAATGGGAAGTAATTAAGAAGTCGCATGAATTCCAAAATAGGTGTCCAGAATTGAAATTAGTATTATAATAATTATCCATTATCTTAAGTAATTAATAAATAAACCGTTAACTATTATTGAAAATTTGTGCTGCTTTATTTATGGCAGTAAAGTAAATACTAGATAAATAAATAAATATTATTTAAATAAACATCAAAAACTTTATTCCTGGGCATATATTTTAAATATTTACAAATTAAAGTTTTAAAACAGACTTTATTTATTCTAAATTTATTCTATGTAGTTTTATAAAAAGTGAAGCATATTTTTAATGTACATACAGTACATACTGATAAAAAATATTTTATTTTACCTCTTTTGAAAAAAATACTACCCCCGATAATATAATAAATCCTTTCTCACTTTTAAGATTTGCAACTTTATTTCATCCTTGACCTTTTCCCTCCATAAAAACCAAAAACATATTTTTCCGGCTCCATTCTTTCTTAATCTCAAATTTCATTGTGAAGTATTTTTTTCTGGAGTGGATAAGACGGGTTTTATTTTGCTCCGTTAGGGATGAGCGTGTGGTGGTCGCCATTCTTATAAGAATTATTAATGAGAATGCGGCTCAGCAGCAAAGGGTTCTTAGCTATACGAGTTATTGGGGGCTCAGTGTGGCAAAGGAACTCGAGGAGAGTGTATTATTAACGCATACATCACATTCCCTTGCCTTTATCACGCACATTCCATTAAACCAATAGTATGATACACTCCACCCCATTTAAAATCATTAACGTTCCCTGAGGGGGCCACTTCAAAATTAATTATTGTTCGATTTAAAGACTTTATTAACACCGGTGTTTACTGGAAGTTTTAAGTTGTGTTACCATTTAGAAGTTTTCGGAGCAGAGAGTACGTATACATCTTTAATGAGAAAGTCGCAACTGCGTAAGTGTTAATGGGAAAGAAGATTCTAATTATTTCTCTTTATATACAGTTTAACCTTTTATCGTTTGGAAAAAGCAAAAAGTCAGCTGTGAGACGTCACGTCAGATGGGGGGAATTTGATTGACAAGTTTGCATCTCATCGACGTACGGTAATTACATTTTGATGTAATATTTTCCATCATCTTAGCCCGAAGTTACAGATGTCGATGATGAAGACTGCTTTCGATTGATTGAATGATTTCCTCGAGTCGAGTCCGCGACTTCTATTGAGAGGGTATCTGATTTATCTTCTTATCCATATTCACGAGCTCCTGGAGCTCTTTGTGTTTCAGCAGAGGCGCCGTCGCGCGTTGTGGTCTTAGACTTCTCTTAAAAGCGAATTTGCTTGTAGGTGATCTCTAAAAGTGATTTATTAAGGACACAGCTCCTGGCTTTGGTTCCCTCTTATTTCCACTCTTTCACAAATTCCGAAGTTATTTATTCCATGCTAGCTAACTCCTCTATGCTTCACGCCGTCATCGTTATTTTAAATTTATATGAAAACGGTTTTGCTTTATGAGGATATGAAAATTACGGCTGAATTGATCATAAAAGCGCACGTAGTATTTTATTGCGTCTAGGGAAATTTTATTTTTCTTATGCATGTTTCAATGTTGCATTTAAAATGCAGTTGTAGTAGCTTTTTGATCCAACGTTTAATTTTAACTGAGTAAGGATAGAGCTTTCAGTACTTTACGATTCTTTTACGGTTTGTACGGTAATACCTCTGTAATTGTAATATCGTATAGTATAGTTGAGATGTAGTTCTTATATTACATAAAGAACAAAGAACTTTCATCCCAAAGGATATCCGTTTACAGCTTTTAACTTTTTGGTCAGTCTAACAATTCCTGTCCATTATTAAAGCCTCAAACTTCTAAAAGCTTTAGTGTGAAATTCTTGAATTTACAACAATAGAGAATGTGGATCGATATATCACCACCACTGAGTTTCACACTAATATTAAATAACAATCAATTTTTAATAATGAATTTTATCATGACGCACTAAACTAACTTAAGATTTTGTGTAACAGTTAAAATATAAAAGTATACGTAACAGTATGTAGTAGAGCCTAAAATTGATTATTTCTTCTTCAAAAAAAGCAAAGGTACAAAGAAAGTTATAAAAATCTTCCAATATATCTTTCCACAAGAATACCATTTTAGAAACCCTGAAAATGGCTTGTCCGTGGCATTTGGCGTGAACTTTCAATTATTGGATCTATAAACTTAAACGTAAAATTTACTTTGTGCATCCTGAACACTGATGGATTGAATATGTAGTCCTCTATATCATGGAAACTCATAACACCATTAACCATTTTTTTTTCACTGATAAAAGTTGCAAAAAGTTTTATTGCTTGATACATTACATAACTGCGCGTAGTGTAACTGTAGCACATGTCTTGAAATTAATCAGACGATTGATATTCCTTAACTCTTCCGCACTGTTAAAATTACTTTAGATTAATAACGAAGATGCTAAATCTACACTGCTGTACTGTTTGGATTAGGTAATCGTGCTGGTTAAAGGAAAATTGCAGAAGCTTGCAGATGATTATAGTTACAGCAGCAGCATAGAATTTAGCATAACATTTTTAAAAAATATTTTTATACTTTTAAAATATAAATCTGAAGACTCGATTAATAGCCAACTAATGCTCATAAATGGTCAAAGCGTTTCTTCCTAACAAGTAGACTTACTCTTACTTCTGCACTGGACTGTAATTACTGTTGGTACTTAAGATGGAATCGCTTGGCCACAAAAACTTTTTCATTGTTCCTGGAAATGACACGTTAGCGAATCGAGTTTTCTGAGAGATATCTTCACGTGTAGCAACCTGTATTGGAATGGAGAGGGCTTTGTGTAATAACTAAAACTTCATCCACGCTCTTCTAGACAGTAAACAGCAACAGGATGACTGCAAGTAACCAACCAAAACCAACTTACTGCCCTTCCACCGTGCACCGTCCAGCAAACTTGCATCCTTATTGCTTGGAATATTCACTTCTACTCAAGAGATCTGGACTTCCAAAACCCAAAATAAATACTGAATCATAGATTTCCAAGCTTATTTGGCCTTGAGTTCTCTTTTCAGAATAAAATTACTTAGTGGTTCGCTTCTTTATGCTTTCACGGCCCCTTATGTTTATTCAGTGCTGCTCGGAAGGCAGTACCGGTATTTTGGAAAACTGATATAACTTCTAGTATCAAGGTAGAATTTCTTCAATAGGGCAAATCTTCAAAAAAATACTCTTCTAAGTTCCAAACAAAACTCCATGGGACATTATAGAGATTCATCATGCTGAACACTTCTATCGCAGTCTTAATTCACGATGTCTATGATTACTGGAAAAACATGATTTGGTTGGAGGACACAAAACAGAAAAATTATTTTTTTTGTAAATTACTGCCAATTTTTAACATTTAGCAATCAACCATTCGTCTATCGACATGTAAAGCTCAGTCGGTTTGATCAACTTTGCGTAACCTTGATTATAAGTATTTTGCCTTGTATAAAATTCTCTTGGTTACCGAAAATTTGCAAGTACTTTGAATACTTTAATACTTCCACACCTTAAAGTTAACTTGTTTTTGGTAAATCCTTTGGAAACTATTTTACAATCGGTGAATCACTAAAATAACAATCTTCTTATCAATTATATCGATTATTCATTATGAAGCAGTGCGTCATCTTGAAGGACTCGTGCAAATCACTAGTGCAGCGTCAATATAAAATCGTCAGTTATTGAATTATTTGATGTTTTGAAGTCTTCTTCTCCTTCTTCATAGTGTGATGATGTAGCGAAGAATCACAAACCACGCGCGTAGACTTCCCTTGGTGAAGCGGTTAATATAATGGAACGGAACTTGTTTGAAGCAAACGGTCCGCAATCACTTTTCAGCTGTTGATAACTGATGTAGAAGTCCAGAACCCCACAGCTTGATTGACTGAATCACTGTCCATAACTTAGAATGGCGTTCACACGATAGTGGTGGCTCACGTACGAGATGGCCTTGAAGCTGTGTTCGAGAAAACAGACAGTTATGAAGAGCTGGATAATGTCGATGGATGTGGATAATGATGGTAGAATCTGGCATTTTCCTTTTCAGTGTGACACTACCGCGCGCCATAGTGCAGTATCGAATGGTCGGACGAATAACGTTGGCAAGTGGTGGCTTGTGTGCTACCTCTCTCTTCAATGTTTCATCGCAGAATCATCTCAGGGTACAAGTACAGCAGCTAAAGACTGTTTGTTTACCTGCCACCAAAGGTCTCCAACCTTGATCAGGATGGCAGATTCATGGTGATGAATTGCAAAATGATGAAGTCACTCAACTAACGTCTCAACTCAATTTCACATCACACACTGTAACGAATCATTGTCGCAGCTAATTTATAGGTTCTCTACCTCATCTAGTTTGACATAGTTGAATGAAGGCTTCAGAAGGAAGTTGATTGTATTGCGATGGGGTAGCAGTGGAAGTTGATGTGGTGTGGTTGTGCAACTAGCGTGATGGAGATGGTGTTGTTCCTATTATCGAAGTTGAAGTAAGTTGCCATAAACTTAAGTTCTACTCAAGCATGCCATAACATTTTATAATTAAAGCTTACTTCAAAACTACGAACTAGTACTCGTGCCCAGACTCAAGGTAAAGCAACAGGCGGCTTGAGTTTACCCTATAAGTCAAGCATAAACTCACTCAAGTGCCTATTAACTATGAAAGCGGGCATAGTTTTGTCATAGGAGGTGACCGGTGGTGGTTGAGACGACGCTGGTATGTTGATTCTTAATCTCAATGAAGTAGATATTGTAGATGGTAACTTGTTTGGGTCTGATCAATATTTTCCAGGACCGCACCTCTATATTTTGTGCTGTAGAGGTAGAGCTAAGGCAATGGGCTACTGTGTGATGATAGAGGCTGTGCACAAAAGACATTTTTGTGACCTACTAACTTCGCGTCGCGAGAGACGTTTGGAGGCAGAAACATCAAGAGAGTAGAAAGTCGCTACTCGACAGCAGTGGTATAGCTCTTCTTCTGGACATGGACATCATCCATTGAGCAGCGTTTGAATAGCGAATTCCAGTTGGAGCCTGTATACTCCAAATACACAGATCGTTCGCAGTGGAAAAGTACGTCACCTACAGTTGGATGCTTCGCATCAACCCACAGGAACACTGATGGAGAACAACGACCGAGCATAGAGAGACGACAACTGACGGCCACACAGAAATGTGGCTTCTAATCAAGATATCTATAATGTACTGTTTTCATTATTTCCACAGCAAAAGAATGGCAGCATTTTAGAGAAAATAAAAAATTTCTAACGTCTGACTGTAACAGAACAACAAAAGATCATCAGATTTTGATTTCATCAATGAAATTGGCTTGAATAATTGGGACAGAATGGTACAAACTTTATCGATCTATCTCTACTAATAAAGCTTGATTCACAATACCTAAATTAGTAATTAGAATTAGCACTTATAGTTATACTTGGAATATCTCTGAAAACTTGCATTCACATTGTTAAAATTAATTTAACAATTAGTCAATATTCAACTGCGCCCTGTATGAGCCATTCATAAGAGGCACTGCAGTTTTCTTATGTAACGACATGAAATTCGTGAAAAATATAACGCGCACGTAACTACTATAACGTTAAAATTAAAAAAAAAATTAAAATACTCGAAAATCACTTTTTCTAAACACTTGAGGGATTCCGGATTTTAGAGGTTGACTGAACGAGCGATACGTGCGACATTGCCCCATATAAACAAAAACGCAAGAAATTACAAAAATGCCCATGTCAAGAATTTCAATTAGTACGTAAATTAACGAAAACAGCTTGGAACTTGCAAGCTTTTACGTTAAGTACAAAGAATAATTACTAATTGGTTTGGTTCTGAATGATGATGTTGTTATGAAAGCTTACAAGGTTCTATGGCTAAGAGTAATTACTAATCCTAATTACTAATTTGGGTATTGTGAATGAAGCTTAACCGAGATAACGTACTAATACATTAAAAATCGGACATGCTGTACAGGCATATTTATAAGGAAGTTATGCTTTTGAACGTGAAATATTATTTTGAAAAACAAAATAATTATAATGTTTGAAGCCGACTGAAAGGTTTTCAGTTGTTGCGTAAACATAAATGTTAAATTGATATTCTCTTTTTTCACTCGTTTGTTGAGAAACGTGTGATTGAATCAAACGGCAGGTGCTAAATCCAAATTCCTCTTTACGTTCCTGTGTTTAATCGCACCTCGACTCCCCATTGTATATTGAAATGTTAACACCTTGATTGTTAAACGAATTAATATTGTAGTAATTCGGGATTATTAACGCGGGGTTGGTATATGGTTATTGGTTATGCGTATGATGTAAATTGATAGCAAACCGAACGTGCATTGTATAAATTAATTGTAGTATGTAGCGATGTTGTAAAGATAAACAGAAAGTTTACAATATTATGAAGTTTCGTAAAATTGTCTCAAACATATAAATTATTTTGCAGAACGCTAAAAGCTTTTACGGTGTCGACAACCGGCAAAAGAATGTATTAATTATTAAGAAAACAGCAAGTTTTATTTCGCCTTATCCGAAGTGACAAATAGTTTAAAAGTAAAAAGGTGAACTGTAGGTTTACGTTTACTACAAACATCAAAAAGTGTGTTTAAGATCAATAGAGAAACTTTTGATTAAATTCTATCTCGGCTTCATTGTTGCATAAGTTGTGTGCTTGTCTCAGGTGATCATTCCAAAAGTAAGCACTTCTTCAGCCAGGAACTTAAGAAAGAGTGGAATTTGAAAAGATATTGTGAATTCACGGCGTTGTCCGCGGCGTTGAATGTGGATTGTGATATATACTTGAATGATGGAGCGGAAGTAGATGATTCCGTTTTTGTCTGATGCTAATTTAGCACGATGCATTTTTGCAGACATTAAGTATTAAAGTAGATTATTGAATGTTATTGTAGAGAAGGTAATCAGTAACACATCAAACAATGGATAGCCTTGGTAAACTATCTTTTTACCTTTTGTGTTGACCAAAACCAAACAAGTAAGTCATCATTGCTGTAAGGATTTTTTTTCCAATTATTGTTTAATACAGCTCAAAGAGTCGAATGATTAAGATTTTTCTCTACGTTTTCTTTTTAAATATATTAAAATTGCAATATATACAGCACCCCAAAAATAACTCGGATTTCATTTACGATGTATATTTCTCAAGTTTCCTTAAATTTGAATAAATATTAAACCCGCAGTAACGCGTTCAATGACGAATATCATTTCTTCTCTGTAGAAAATAAACTTTTTACTTAAAATTGATTTATTGAAAAGAAACTTTCATGAATAATGGATAGTAAAGCGTACAACATATTATAAGGAAAAAAAAGGGAAGAAATAGGGCAATCCTAAAACCCACCTGAAACGTCTCAGACTAAAATAATTTTATCCAGAATTTTTTCAATTTCCACTGGACCTAAAATTTACTTTGAAGTAAAAATTGGTCTAACATGCTAAAAATGCAAAGTAAACATTAATTAATTTTTTTGATGCCAAGGTGAGATGAGCATCTGCACTAGGGAAACTGGCAGTTGAAAGACGTGGGCTTAATTTTCCTGTATTTTGGGTAAATTACTGTGTTTGATGTGAAATTTACTTTGTATTTAAATTTATTTATTCAAAAGATGATGAACCTTTAATTACTTAAAATAATGTTTTTATCAATTTATCTTTGATGGAAAAATATTGTTATTTATTTGAAATCTATGTAATAGTATGTTATTATATTATACTATGCATAAAAGGAACAATCTTGATAATTCCGTTTCTAAAAATAAACCCCAAATTACGTCCACCTAATAATTTTGTTTTTCTGTTTCAGGTACGTGTTAAAAACATTCCTAAACCTTATGTAAGTATTTTTATCTTATATTTTCCCTGCATTTGTTCTGAAAACATATCCTGATATGTTGAGTGACCAGCAGTCAAGTACAAGCGTGAAAATTTTCAGTTCAACTCGCGTTTCGGTACGATTCACACAGCGGCGGCTTTTATGTAAATAATTCTTTCTTTATCTTGACATGCAAATAATGTACACGAAAAAGTGTATATATTCTGGTCTGCGAAATGAAAACGACTTTCATAATATCAGAGTGCGTTCGTACAAATTAAAGTTATCTCGGGCAATGAGGATAATTAGGCAGAACCCGCTAGGGGACTTGCTATTTGTGGATGTTAGGTGAATTCTCTCGCTTCTCGCTGGGCCCTATAATCTTTACCATTCGCTTTATTGATGACAAAGTGGGATAATTAACGCCGAATTTTGTTTTCATTTCTAATCTATCAATTATCGATCTGTAATTTTCTAAAATTACTTTATATTAGGGAAGAGTAATATATTTGAAACGTGTTTACATTAAATAAATTAACATGACCATATTGAATGCTTTTATTTCACTACCTATATTTTATTTAAAATGTATGATTTCTTAATCTTATTATGATAATTAGTCTTGATTAAAAAGAGGCTAATATTGTATGTTTTATAAATGTTAGCCATTTGGGAAAGATAATGCTTAAGATAAGTAGTAGCCGGTAGGTGCTTTTTACATTTATGCTATTTACAGTTCGTAATAAAACTGAGATTAAGTAGAATTAAGACGATAACCTGTTTTACTTTTAAAGGCCTTATTAAGTTTACGTTCTCTAGGTGTTACGGCAACTTCAAAGTTTTAGTACGAGACTGTTATAAAATCATGACTATTTCGTTGCACTGTAATTTTCTTGATCATCGAAAACTAATCAAAATATTTGAAATTCTGTCTAAGAATAGAATATTAAACAAATAATATTGTAAATTTAGCTAATTACAGAAGTCTCTAATTCTTTCAATCTCATATCGAAAAATCCAGTTCGAATTTATCAAGTGGTTTACAATTTATAAGCTTACCTTAATGAAACTACCACTTGACAATTTAATTGTGCGCCGGTTATGGACTAAATCGTCAGTCTACTTTTCATGGATTAAATTAATAGACAAATTCAAAATCAAGTTAAAAGGGAAAACAAAATGTTAAGGCAACCATTAAGTGTGAATTGATTACAAATAAAAACATACGAAAGTAAATGAAATAGAATCTAGAATAAAAATAAATTGTCCTTTGATCAATCTGCTTTTTGAAAGTCCCGGTTTGTCACTCAACAGATATTTCCGATTTTAAAGTTTTAAACTGCGGATAACCTCGATTAAAGTAAAAACCGAGAGTTCAATTCGAGCAAAAGGTAGATATTGCTGATTACTATTTCATACAATCTTAGTTATTATTGGCAAGCTGCGTACATTTCTAGTTTTCCCATATTCGTATCGATTTCAAAAGCAAGACAATTCAGTAATTAGCAACCTCAGTTAAAATATAGGGAAGGAACAGTTTCTGTTAGGTAAACAGGCAAACGTCTATTTCATGAAGCTTTTTGGAAGGAAAATTTTATTTGGATCAATCAAAATCCAAATTTTGATTTACCATAGCAATAAATACTATTTTTTAAAAGTTGATCAAAAATGAGTTGTCTAAATTACACACATACGAGGTTGTCCTTGAACCAGAATTGCCATCAGTCACAAGAACATGTTGATAACAGCCATGTAGTTGGAAGACTCTTCGATACTATACAATTATGATAAAAATTGACCAATTTTTTAGTTTACTATGCATAAGTTGCAGTTTGATACGTTCCTAGAGACAATCTGCCCAAATTTTTACTGTGTGTAACGGGAAAATGCCCAAAAGTATGCACAAGTCCCGTATAAGCTAGATATCGGTAGATGTTCAAGCCCATAGCTCATGTCGAAGACGGGAGTAGGTTCCAAAATAGTAAATAACCCAGGCTTTGATGATCTTAGCTGAGCCTAAAACTTAGCTTTTAGCTGAAAAGCCTAAAAGAGATACCAAAAGGGCGCCAGGAAACAGTTATGCTAAAAAGAAATAATCCGCCGACCTGTCCCCACATCGGCGAACGCTCTGTACAAGGATGTCCATAAAAAATATCACCCTGTATACAGAAACTTGAAATTGTATCTGGATGCTAAAATGTACTCTCAACTTACCCGTAGGGCTTAAATTGATCCTATACATGACTTAAAAACACAAAATAGAAATATCATAATCTACGATAAGTTCTAGCATCTCTCTCTCATAACTAAAATAAACTTCCTAAAACATTGACTTCATAAAACTTTTAAATTAGTAAAGGCAACATTTAGACTCTTGGTTACTAGGAACCTGAGACGCTCATAACACAATACATTACCTGACTATCAATCAAAGTAATACTTATCAAATAAAATACCAAAATAGGTAACACACAATAAATTTATTATAACTTTAAAATGCAAACAAAAAGGAAAGTAATTCACAAAGGTTCAAATCTGGACAATATAAATTAGATTTAGAGCTAACATTAAAATGAATCCAATATAAAATATTAAAATCAATTAAAAAGATTTCAGTTACAAACATAAACAAACAACATTTTGAAAAGACTTTACATAAAGAAAATGACGTAACTTTACGCAAACGAGTTTGATGAACTCGCTGTTATAATTTAAAGATTATAAGACAAAAACAAAATAACAAATGAATGGCAAAGTTAAATTGTAATCTGACACTATAATTACATTACTTTAAACAAAAAGAAAAATCATCAAATTGTACCAATCAAAAAGAAACAGTAAATTAATGAGAATGAATCCCTGAAATAAACTAATAAAGAAATCTAAACCTCTTTCCTGAAATATTTATAATGTTACCCTATTTTAATTATCAAAATTAATCTCTGTACATGGAAGTTTACAAATAAACACACAAAACATCATCATAATTAAAATATTTCTTACTCTAGGGTTCCGTAGTACGTCCACGAAATTCTGGTAACTCATTTATGTTTAGGACAAACCAAATAACACAACTGAGAGATCGGTGCGTTTTATTTTCAATGACCACAAAGAATTTAAAATCACTATATTGCCCTTTACACGAAACACAAACTTTTAATTTTAACGCAAATGAGAGTGTATTCTTCGCATCCACAGATGATAAACGAAACAATTCTTCCGATAGCGGAAGACGCAGTCTTTTCTAAAGACTGAACCATAAATAGGAAAAAACTAATTGGAGCTGAATAATTCCTAAACGCCTGACACGATGCGGTTACTTCGTTATTTTTCTTTCTTACGAAGATGTGGTCGATAGACACCTCGTCCATTGCCCAACACAAATAAAATCGAGGTACAACCTTTCGACATGTGAATTTGGTTTCTTCTGCACTATAGGCGTCTATACGTCGGCTCCTGGAGAGGCCTTCTCCAGACTCGAACAAAGGTGCAAATTAATGGCGGTTACCATGAACCAAAGAACCACAATAACAAAACAACAAAAGGTAAACTCACAGTCACTAAGTGTTGAAGATAACCGATCGTCATATACTAAAACGCGGAAGACGCCGGGTCCCGAGGGGTCCGGGTAGAGCAAGAACGTCCACGCTACGCGCTATCTGCAATTCACCTCCTTGAGAAATCACAAAGTACCAATAAAGGGAACGGTTTGGCAAAATAGAGAAGTCAGTTGTACACCCTTAAACGGATTCGGACACGGACCTTTCATTAAAAATGGTATTTTACCACTCGTCGATCCTTCATTGTAGATCTGTCTTTCGGCAGACATACATCTGCTGACGGCAGGCAACACTAATGCTTTAAGTATAAACAACAATTCCAAGAAACGATAAGGACTGAAAAAGACATTAAAGATTTAAAAACAGCACAAGACACGTTTCAATAATAAAATAGAGTGTAGGATTTTATTAATGGACAAAATATAAATCAATCTGCTAAATACATTTTAATTTTTAACAAAGAACTTCAAAGAAACGTTAAGCAAAATGCTTGATAACTATAAAAATAGCTGAATGAATTTTAAAAACCGAAACGAAATGATAAATTCATGTTAAGTAAATGCGCTTAAAGCGGAACTTGCAACCAAAACCCGGATGATTATGCGTAATTTTCAAAATGACATTACATGTGTCGTTGCCGTTTGATATTGCTAAATGATAAAACCTTCTGACAGAATGCCTATAAATTTCGAATAAGCTTTAAGCCTGCAAGTAGATGTTTAAATGCTTCCTTCGAAGTGATCAACTCTGCAAAGTTTCCTTTGGATGGCTACGGGCGAGGTCGTTAATGCTTGCATCGGAATTCTTATAATGGCATCTAATTTATTTAGAACCGAAACTAACAAGTCATTTAAGAGACTGTTTACTTTTGTTTTTTCACTTAGGTACTTGGCTGTTGGCGTCTGATTCTTACTTCAGGAAGACTCATAAGATATTGTTCTGTATGCACGTGGTATCGAGACGATTCCACAATGGTTAACTGCTGATGTGGGTAATCGTTGCAAAGGTTTTTCGGCTACCATACTAACATTTCCGGTAGTCGTTAATCCTTTAACAACGATTCAAGACTTATCAAGGTGGTTCCAAGTGCTTAATTGCCAGGGTAGGACAAGGTGTCTATTGAGAAGGTTCCACAATGATTTTTACTAACAGAATTGGACGAGGTAGTCGTTGTATAGGCTCTTTGGCTACCACACTAACATTTATGGTAATTATTTATCCCTAAAAAACAATGTTAATACTCCTAGTACTACAACCCTCATACCCCTAACAAAATTTATTGTTTAATCTTTATTGAAATAATCATGCCGGTAAATTAGAAAGTACCTACATCAATCATCGTTATCATATATAGCTAAACTGTAATGCTATTTCAATCAGATGTTGACTTTTGTCTTATGGGGAACATAAAGAAGATCGCCGCCACACGATTTACTGAAGCTTGTCGTTTATTTCATTGAAGAGTCCTGATCTACATTTTTGTGAACTTGATCAGATACTGACGATATCCTGTTTTCTATTGTTTAGAGCTGGCTGATTGTTATTTTGGCAGTTACATTTTTAATTTATAATTGTAAATATTCAATACTTCAAGTCCAACTGTATACAAATTGCATTAGGAGTTGTTTTTATTTTTCTTTCTGAGTATTGTACACTTAGAACTTTATTGATGTAAAGAAAATTATTTATAATATACAAATCAGAAGTAGACGCTCCAGGGTTTATATTACTATAAGCCCAATGTATTTATTTTTGGCTGTAATGATATGACATAGTCTAGCTATAAAACTGGTAATTACACGTTGCAGAGGTGCAATTGGAATATTTGCAATCTCCTGTCAAATACAATTTTCAAGGTCTTCAAGGCTCTTGGGGCTTTTGGCGTAAACATCATCTTTCAGATAACACCACATATAAAAATCACAATCATTCAAATTGGGGAAATATGTAGGGGGACCATTCGATTCCTCCTTTGTCGTGTTTTGGATAATCTAATGCAATCTTGAAAATATACACGACTGAAGGAAATTAAAGATGACCTTGCCTCATTTTCCATTAAAAATATTGATGGGTTCTTCTGGGTTTCTTGGCTTCTAGAATAAAATATTCTTAAATCAAGTTCAAATATCGTTCCGAAGTCGTAATCTCTCTAATTGCAAAAAGGCTGTTATCCTTGACGATTGCGCTGAACGAGAAACGGTAACGTGAGGATTTCCACTTCCCCATATCTCCAATTTTGACGATTCACGTATCCAACTCAACTAAAAATGAGCTTAGCCAATGCTTCCATTTTCTATCATTCCAGACACTGATAAGATTTCACCATATAAAAGTAATTGCTCCTTTGAATAATCTCCCATTTTATAACAAATGGTACACGATCAGTTATAAACAACAAAAACCCGAAACTAACCTGCGCTACAAGAAGGTGGTTCACAATGATTAAGAAATTGTCCGATTTACTATTGCTAAAAAAACGTACGGGCATGTATAGCTATAATAACTAATGAGAAGAAAAAGAAGAAGCCGGTGGATGACGGACCAAGATAAAATGCATGAGAGGGAAATCTAACCGCCATCAAAGTGAATAAGTTCTTCACCGCAAAAAACTAAATCGAAACATTTGAATTCGTTATTTTGGCATTACCTTTCGTTCGCGGAATTGTTTGGTATGGACTTCCTAATTTGAAGAAAATAATTCTCGCCATCTGGAGAACGCTATCAGCAGCTCCTGAAGTAAAATGACTAGATTTATAGAGTTTCAGTAGGAGACCAAATACAAAATCATTATCTGTACATACAGAATGTCCCGAAAATCGATGCCAATTGTCTATTACGAAGTTTCCAACGATTTCAAGTTATATTACCTCCTGAATCTCTGTTTCTGATTAATGAAGATTTGTAAAAATTCAAGCAACTTGCAGTAACAATCCATTTCAGCGTTCTGAATATCTTGCACGTGTAAAAGGTTTTGACATTGAACATTTGGAAGATTTCAAAAGCTTAATAAACGCCAAATTAATAGTTTTCTTCTAAATTGAATCTGCCATTGCACCCAAAGAACTGAGAATACCAAAGTCAGCAAAAAGTTGTAAGTAAATCGTGTTAGCTTGTTTTTGCAGGTTCACTTTAAACATGGCAATCTGATTTTCGAGTAAATTTGGAACTTAGTCGTTTTTTATTTTAAAATAATTTCTTTTTTAGATTGTATTCATTATAGTAACATCGAAATTACATTACCATTATGGAAGTTTTTAAACAAGCAGAAAATTTTGCCAATAATGAAATTTTACCCTAAACCTAATAATAAAAGAGTCTTTCCTCTTGTAAACTCAATCTGGGGACATACTATATATAAATAGGGATACTTTTGCTGGAATCAGGCTAATCCGTGTCAGCTATTTGTTTCTAAAATTAAAGACATTTCCTGTTTTTTTGTAATATTACTGTTTATCCGCCTCTTTTTATCAGTGGGATTATTCGATAAAACCAACAAGAGCTTTTGTCTGTGGTAGTTTTAATAAATGGTTCTGCAGTTTATATTTTATTGTTTTAGATAGTAAGCTACATACGGGGGTAATGAAGGGTAGGTCAATAAAATACAACCCCTAGATCTGTAAACTTTCAGACGTCTAGGCATGTGGGCGCCCTCTGTAAGTGTGGAATGTTTTTCAAACTTGAAAGCTTGATTGTTAATAACTACTCCTCTATTTTCGGGAAAAGCTTGATGTGTCGTTGAGTCAACTTATATTGACGTGATGTCAGCGACTGGCACCTTCTAACCCGCCTTTACCTGAATTTTGTTTTTTGGCATCACTCTCTATAAAAAACAAACCCTAAAAAGCTAACTGTTCTATTAATTGACTTTGGGAAATGAATTAACAAATAGTGGTATTAGGAACTTCTGTTGATGCTTTTATGTTATCAGTATTGCTGCAGTTCTGCAGTAGAAATCTTGCCAGAATTATTACTCGCCTCTTGAAATATCTGCAATCTGCACGCATCAGTTTTGAAAAAGTTCATAAATCGAAATCTAATCTAAAACTTTTTTCTATTTAAAACTTTTAATTTTCTTTTTATTTTTATTAATAAAACTTCTTCAGAGAGATCGTTGAACATGAACGATTTTAAATAAAAAGCGACAAATCGCATTTCCTTCTATAACTTGAAGCAATTTCTTATCATAATGAGAAACAAATCGCGTCTTTATTTTTTATTTGTCGTTTCTGTTTAGTCAGTCGTAGGCATATAAATCTTAACAACAAATAAAATCAATTACATCGTTAACCGGAAAAGGGTTCTTACAATTTTATAAACGATACAAAAGTAAGTAGGTACTCTATACTTTCGGAATTTTCTGTTTACGTTTATTTGTTGCTTGGCGACCGTTGATTTTGTCGCAAATAATGATAAATGAGTATGTTCTATGCCAGCAATTCTCAACCGTTGGTCCGGAAAAATTTGATCGGTCTTCAGAGATTTTTACCTGTCCCTGTTAAAAAAAATCTTATTCAAATAATAATAATAATAATAAAATTTTGTACGATCTTTTTTACGTTAATGCTATAATCTTGGGATCTAGAATGCATAATTTTGTCACTTGCTACAATTAACCTATGTAATAGTTTTTTAATACCTAGTAGTTTTTTTGTCACAGATTTTACCGGTCCGAGGGCCAAAAAAGGTTGAGAAACACTGTTCTATGTCATACCATTAGCGTGCTGCAGAATTTCTCCCTTGATTATTGTTAGAAGTTGCACTTCGTTTTAAAAAAAAATGTTTTTCCTTAAGACAAATAACAAATATTTTTCTGAAGAATTTCTTTTTAGTATTTCCAATTAAATTTGTACTTCCGACAAGGACTTCTGTTTTGATTTGATTAATCAAACTGTTATTGTTATTCCAAAGGCAGAAATTGCGATATTTTTCAAACCAAATTGTTGTTCGTTAGTCACTGAAACAAAACAACCTTGAATGTTGTGATTTTCCCATTTCTCTTGAGATTAATACTTGACGAATCGTCTTACGTTAAAGATGTTTATCGGTAAAAAGCTGCTTTTATTTTGTTTTATTTTAATGGGTTTGAGAAACAAAAAACAAAACAATTATTTAGGTATAATTCAGTTTTAAATTTCCCATTTTTACGAAGTCTGTGGTGTTACTCCATTAGAAGTTCGGCCCGGCCACAGAGCATTCATCAGCAACGAGGGATCGGATCGGTACCCCGACCTGAGTAATTTCTCATTTCCTGAACTCTTTTCATTTCAGCTGGCAACATTTTGCTCCCGAAAGCAGGAAAAAGCTCCTAGAATTCAATAGTCCGTTATGAGGCTTCCTGTTCGAATTCCATACCTCTGCATGAAATAACTATTAATACAAAACGGGCAATTCACTTTTTTGCGATAATTTCTACTTCACACTAATCAACTGTTATGTGTTATGGAACATCAGCTAATCCAGATGATGAACGAACCCAACGATCACGGAAATTCTGCAAGTCAGCTAGTTATGTTTTATTACAGACTTGAGTGCCTATAGAGTAACTTAACGACCGATCGGTGCAGTCATTTTGTTGGTAAATCTGAATAAGGATCTCTTCAGTATCTTCTTCCCACGCGATAAAGTAATCACAATTGAACATTTGATGACCATTATAATTAACTCGTTAAATGACTCGTAAAATTCTACAAAGAAATCAAAATCTTTTCTTGTTTTTCAGATGATAAAATACGTTGAAAATTTTAACGACAATGCAAGAAAGGCAAGCGCGTGATGTGAATACATCCTTGCATTTTAATATCACCATTTACACTGCAATCCACTCGGGGAAAATTTTCCATGTACTTTGTGTATAAATTTTATAGTTGGTAATTCCTGTATGAACTAATTTTGTTCTCATAGAGCGTATGCTTTCGAACTTTGGTGGGAATTAATGTGCTTCTAGTTAGGATTCGGTTTGGAATTTTGGTAGGAGGAAAATAAAACAAAACATTCTAGTCGGAAATTCTACCCATATTAGTCCTGATCAATTTTCGATAATTTATAGCTTTGCAGATGTTTTCGTTTTGTAAAGGTTTTTTCATTTTAGAACTGTTTGCATATATGGATTTTTCTGTCAGTGAAAGTGTTAAAAAGTTACGGGAGAATTTAGAGATACATCAAATAATACGTACTGTATTTTCAGCATAAAGCCTGTTTTATGATGGAATAAAGATAAAAGTGATATTGTAAGGGTGTCCCTTCTTTACATTATGTTTTTACTTATTTAGACAGATTGGATCTATTCTCCCACAAAAGATGTATGAATTTTGAAACCTACAACTTTGTGATAATATCGGTAGGAGACGCATTAGATATTAATGAAGGACCTTGCTTTTATATCGCACGTGCTATACTAAATTATTAATTAAAAATTGGGATATCAAACAATTTCTTAATGATAAACATTTTGATTATTTTATGAATTGTAAATAATAACAACAGCAAGTAGTAAAAAGCCAAAAAAGTGGCACAATTAGAAAAAATTGCTGGTCATAAATCAGATTCCTTGACATGATAAAAGCTGTCTCACAAAAGCATTGCTTTGACTTCTGCCAAAATAATATTCAGTAGTGCAATATTTATTATATGTTGGCATTATTCTGTCATTATGAATACACGTTCTGCTACTTTACAAGAATTTAAACATTTTCGGTGTAAAGTCTAATTCAACGTTTTTCCGAATGTTTGAGGACATGAATATCATCTAGCAATTATGAATGATGTCGTTACTAACTTTGATAGAATTTTTTTTTATAAACTTTTGGCATTTCTTCGCATTTCATTTTAACACGTCATTCTTTTTAGTTAAGATGTTGATATGATTTTTACATTTGACGTCTGGTCAATGTCCGTCATGACAGACAAAAAGTCGTACCAAATGGGAAAAACTATTACTTCTGGTTTCTTTTTGAAAACTTTTTTGCGTAAATAATTTGCGCCTACCTGAAAACCAACTACTTTGATCTACCAAGCGAGTTTTTCGATAGTGTCTCTTAAAATGAACAAAATGGAAAAAGCTCTCATGAAACTTTACTTCAGTGTGACAGACTGTCACCAAATCACCTGATATAGATAGATAAGCATGTGATGTTATATCCTATTTTGACAAAAGTGAGATACTAAAACCTGATAGATCTTGTGCAATACTGACATGTGAACTGAAGTCTTGATTACTTAGCTTTTATAGATAGTCACATCATTGAGCTTTGTTTTCAAAAATTACTTGAACTTGGACGTTTTTGGTGCAAACTTTTTAGCTGTCACTGAATGATATAATATAAATAATGTAGCAATTTTAAGCTAAAAGAGATTTTAGTTTGCTTAAGGTGAGGCCCCAAGATCCTTTTCGAATTCTAAAAAATCATAGAAACCTCCTACTCTGATGTAATTAGGGATGCCACCTATCTTTTTTTGGTAAATCGGAAGGAATTTTATTGTCAAAACACAAGTAACCTGCCTTGGTGTAGTTTAGTACTCTCTCAGTAAACTAAAAAGGCAAAACATATAATAATAATATTTAATTATAATTCAATATATTTACCAGCTTTACACACCTAAAAAACAAAACATTTATATCATAATGTTTCAATGGCAATGATTAATTTAATAATACAAAATAATAATCCTTGAATGCCTTCATAACAATATTACCACGTTTTAAAAAAAATGACTAACGATAAATCAAAGATTTTTAGAAACTGAATCCAATCATGACAAACGTACAAAAAAAACATTAGTTAACTTTATTGATTAAATTTCAATAAATTTTCCGATCTCATTAATACAGAGACTTGTTTAGAGAAATAAAATGTAAAAAAAAAACAATAATTATTACAAGTAGAAACCTACTTTACAATGAAAGTCTAGGTCAAACAATAACCTTACCATAAGATAAAAGAACTGAACTCTATGAATATTTAAGTAAATTTTAATCTAATAATATACAAACTTAAAAGATAAATCCTAGCTTGAGCACCAACAAATAAACAAGTATTCACTTAAGTAAATTTCAATAAATAAATACCTTGCTTTATCTCGCCTTATATTCTGTGTACTAGTAGTAACTACCTGGATTTTAGATTTTGCCAGTTGGGGTGATTATCCAGCTAATGTAAACGGATGTCCCATAAACTCTTGTATCATAATCGATTGATAAAATCCTTGAAACTTCATAGATCAAGATGGCGACCACGCCCTTTAGATGATATTTGCCGCGTAATTGCAGTAATTATCGTAATAGATAGGTAAACAGCGAGAAAACGATAATTCACAATACGGTAAAGAGGAAAAGGCAATCCTATACAAATAATCAAGGATTAGACAAAAGAAATGGTTACAAAAGCTAATTTACCTAAAATTTCAAATCGCTGAAGGAACGGAATTACGTGTATATACGTTTGAGATCTGCAGTAGAAATGGAAGAATTTGACAACCCATGCGAAGGGCTTGTAAAGTAACGCATGCGCCGTCATTCCAACGTAATACTCATCTTAATCACTAGATGTCACTAGGAGAATTAAATAACAAGATAATTGCGTAATAATCAAACGGCTGATTTTGAAACATACATATAAAAAGGAATTCTTAGATTAAAAAAAAATATATAAATAAGGAATTAGTCAATAAAAATCCAACATGAGGAGATTATTGAAAATAAAACAAAAGTAGATAATTGTTTAAAAAAAAATGTAAAAGGTATTTCAAAATACAGCGTAACAATAATTTGGAATTGATCATACAGCACCTGTTTCAGTCTTCTCTCTTTTAATTTGAGAATATCAATATTGTTCTGTTGTTTCTAAGTTTGTAAAGAAGAGAGAAAGATGAGATTCAAGTATGTTCCTATGCTGACGTGGAACATGCCTTGGGAATTATAAACCATTGAGCAGATTCGATTTGTTCTGTTCTGAGTGCTTTAGATCGGCTAATCGGGCTTTTGGGTCAGTCATTCTGTTTTGTTGTTAAGCCAGCAAAGACTTTTTATCACTTTGGCGTGAAGAAGTTTTCAAAGTTAACTACAGTGCGGTATTGAGTTTTGTTTTTGATTTTAATAACTTTAAAACATTAACATCTAGAAAGTTTATGCTTATTAATAAGTTCTGTGACTAACAAACGGGCACGATACTAAGATTATTCCAGCCTTTAAAGTTTTTTTTTTGGGTCTGACTCCCTCAGTTTTTTAAGCCAGTTTAGCTCTTCTCGCCAAAATAGTTTTACAGTTTTTGATCCGATTAGTCTATTTACGCTAAATAGATTTGAAATCAAGTGGGCCTTTTCGTACGTGTACCATTTTTCCAGTCAGTCTGTTTTTTTTATCCTGAGGAATTTCTAAATTTGCCAGTTGGGCTTTCAGGACTGATCAGTGGTTTTGAGCGGATTTATATCTTCGGGCCAGACTTACTCCTTTGGTATTCACCTTTTCAAATTTTATTTTATTAGTATTTCTTTTAATAAGTTTGAAACCAATAGCTTTGAGACCAATCTATAAACTGTATGATTGCTGGACTTAAGTAAGGATGACTTTAGAAAGATTCCAGACTCTTCGAGCTTTTATTGGTCTTTTTCGAGTCAAAAGGCTTTGGGTTCAGTCATTATTTTGGTCGATCTGGTATCTTAAACCGTTGCGCTTTACAAGCTGATCGTGCTTCGTGTTCTGCCAAAAATACAACCTTGCTTTTTTTGGACTGCTTAAATCTATTTTAGTTAAGTTTCAGAATATCCACTTGTAAGTAATCAAGAGTGGTGTTGGTTGTAAAATGTTCAACATATTTCACCAGCCCCAAAATAGAGAGACACGCTGGTGTAATCCATTGTGTAGCAATCAATCAATATTTACTAGATTTACTAAAGGAAATCACAAATATTTTGTCAAAAATGTTGTTGGCGCTCAGAAACCTGACGTAATGCCTTGGGTCTTATCGAAAATTGACTTCTGAAATATTCGAGCCTTCAAGATCTTTTTCAAGCTAGTAGCAGGAGGGAGAATCATCTGAAGTTTATAATGCTTCTGTGCAGCAGAACGTGTTGAGTTGGAATTGCATTGCTTCCGGTACAGGTTGTACTGTAATTGTTGGACGCTTCTTGAAAATGCTATGCAATGCCATTATCAATATTTTTTTCGTTTCTCGAATCCTATTAAAGAATCGTACATTTGGACTCGGCCTCACGACAAAGATCCATCATATCTTGCTAATTTCTAAAGAAATCAAGAATACGTAAAAAGAATTGTTTCAAATAATTTCCAGTACGTCAAAGTAGTTTCCCAATACTGTTAGACTGTGAGAGAGTAGTTGGTTTTACATATCTTTGGCTGATTTGCAGTTTCTAGGGATCCAGTTCAATGGGAGAATAGTTTTTTAAGTTGTAATAAAAATCCTGATGTTAATCAAAGATTTTTGTCATCAAAGGAAATAGTAATGCGATCAAGGACAATATTTATCTCATTTGGGAATATTTCTAATAGAATGGTTTTATTATTTATACCGAAGAAGCTTATCACATATTGCCAAAATCTGTATTCTGCTAATGTTATAAGCATAGCACAAAGTTGACTTTTCTGTAGTATAAATAAATTTATTTATGATAGGAAACCATAAAAGAGATCATTCTCAATTTACTCGTCAATGAGCCATTTCCGTCTACGTATTTTCCCTCTTCTTATACTATAACAGAATAATAAAAATAAAATTTTCGAACGCGTTTAGAATTCCATCAACAGGTTTCAAAACGAAAACAGTTTTTGATTTTTATACATTTTTAACACTTTTGCTTTTCTATTAAGCACATCTTAGATTTCATATTACTTAATCCATATTATTTATTTGTTCCTATTAATTAAAAAAATCTTATTTGAATTAAAAAGAATTCAGGTGATCATTCTTGTGTTAAAAGCAGAAAGTTCTTAAACTCGAACTTTCAACTTCATAATATTTTTTACTTCCTAACTTTAAATTCTATGAAACGGTTAATTACATCTTAATGTATAAAATCTCTATTTTATGCTGAAATAACGATGAAAGTGATATTTTAAGGGGTGTCGTTCCTCTATCATTACGATTTTGCTTATCGAAGCAAATTTTAAGTCCATTCGAGTGTAAAAATGCGTAAATCTAAGAAAGATGTCGAGTTAGAAAGCTTTTATTATGTTGTTATCGTGAATTCTTTTATGGAAACTTCTTTGTTGAATATTAATTAATAGGGAAAGCGCGTGTCGTAAGGTAAATACAATGAGCTCATTGTGATGCACAGGCAGGTGCCGAGATGTGTCTGGGAATCCCCTTAAGCTGATGAGGCCTTCTTTTCCTCCATTCGTCCGGAAACACAATGGCAACTCGCGCCCTTAGTTTACCCACGAACTAGAGAATTTTTAGCTTGATAATTTCATTAAACGTTAAGAAAGTGGGGATGAAAGAGGACAAAAGAGCGAGAGAAAAGGAACGCTTATGAACTTACGTCTGTTAGTGGTGTCGATAGTTAATACATTTTCAATTCGAAGGCGTCGCCGATTGCTAGTTGTAATCTCGAGACGCCTCTCTAGTACGGCTTACGGACTCCCAAAGTGAAATATTGGTAAAGTTTGGCTAAAACGCCGGACATGGCAAGCGAAGTGCTCGTAGGGACGGGGAAATGCCGTTTTGGGGATGCTGAGACCTAGACGAAGCGCACGATTTCAAGTACAATACATCTACGTCGCACGCAAACGACCTGAGATAAATATACTGTATACGTAAATGTGCCCCATATGCCTTTGTTTCCATATACATATATACAGATTTTTAAAGTAAGTGCTTATTCAGATTTCTTTTAGACACATTCTGAAATAAAATATTCCCGCTATTTAATCTGTGTCTAACATACCTTACAAGAGGTTTTGTTGTATTTCATATTGCACAATTTTCGTAACCGCCCGCATTTCTCATTTCATTAAAATAGAGTGGAAAAAAGAATGGTTTCTTCCAGGATAATTACTTTTCTCTTTTTATTCTACGTGTAATTCATTAATTGTATTAAACATAACCTTTGTATTTTGATTAAGTACTTTATTTCATCAGCCATGCATTTTATTTTGTATCTTTTAAAGTTGAGTTACAAACGAGACACTTTTTTTATATGAATGAAAAGTCGACATATTTTATTAACGATTTTGTTTATTTTACTTTTGAGCTAATGAATTAGTCTTTGATATGTACAAAAATGTAAATTTGTTTATATTTAATTACTTAAAAAAATTCCAAATTTATTCACACTACACCCAATGTCCTATCAGTAAATAAATAATGTTGATACTGTCAGGGTAAAAAAACGATAATAATTGCTCTTTGAATTTTTTTACCTTAATACATAATATGCTGTTGCTGTATCACAATTTTCTGATGATGAAGTTCCAATTGGTTAAGTTATCCTGTCACATGAAAGGAAATCACTATAAATCTTGGAATTTATTTCCTCTATCTCTTCTTTTCTTGCTATATTCAATGAAAGTTTTTAGAGTAGCAAAGTAATTTTTCTTAACCAAGTGACATTTTTCCCAAAGAGGTACTTATCCTTCTTAACTCCATGTGACTTTTCGTGATAGTTTGAAATATGTCTAGTAAAGTTGCCATTTTTTGCCTCTATGGGAATTTCGAGTTGTTGAGCCATAAGTATATTTAACACCCTGTATCTTGAAAGTTTATTTAAACGATGAGTCCCATGTAATTTGGATTGATTGATAGGAAGCATGTACTGTATTTGTCGTGCCTAGTTCTAAAGAATGGAATGTCGAAAATCAAGAATAAAGATTACATACAAAAAATGGACTTAAAAACGAATGGAATTCAAAGAATCTAATGTTAGTGAATTTGGTAAACTAAGAGAACGGGGTTTGCTACGTGAATGTGAGCCATCGAGACCGCTATCTGACCGTATCTTGATTATTTCATGTTAATAATATTCATCGTAACCTTTGTGGCTTGAGATCCTTCGCTCTGAAAACAATCTGTAAAAATAGCCGTAGGTTCTACTTGTGTTAAGAATTCCTATCGTGTGTTGGAGTACCTCAGGGATCGGCTAAATTGTAGTAGGCGGCGAAATAGCTACAACAGTCAAAGAGAACTGCCACTCAGTCACAAAACAACAATAACATTTACTTTGCAGAATTGTCGTGTTCTATTCGCTCAGTAGCGTTCACTATCATTAAAGCTTTGGGAACTAGAAAAAAAATTCAGACAGTCCGTTAGCGAATAAAGCAGTAAAGCATCTCACTGTCTCCAAAAAATCGTAAACAATGCACAAAATTCCATTGAAAGAAACAAATTCGAGAATCAAAACTTTCCCTGAATCTGTCGAGCAATATACTTAGCAAAATAATCTAGCAAAAAGAAATTTATCTGCTGCTTGAATAATGCCTATAGCAAAACTTGCCAAAATGACACGAGACACTTAGACCACTATTCATACGGGACTTGACAAACGATACTGGTCGGAATTGCTCTTTAAAGGTTCTTGAGACAATTATTGATTGAAACGGGAAAATTAATTTGTGCTACTCAAAATACGACTTGGTAAAAACATACATACCTTCTGGTGCCCCTTGGTCTATTTTTCTCATCTCCAAGCGTATTTACAAGAGAATTGACTCTTTTACCCATGAAGCTAGTTCAAATCAACTTTAAAGACAATTTCTTTTTACTCATTCTTTAATACAACAAAGTTTTGTTAGTTGACTTCTCTAATTTTAGAGCTCAGTTTTATTTCCCGAAAAGTTCTGTTAGTGACCAAAACAAACACTGCTGGAGGTAAGAATCATCCAAAGTTATCGTAGCTTGCCAGTGTTTTCCAAGTATTGAGTTTTCTTGGTTTTACTGAAGTTGGAATCAGATTTGGTATGATGCTAGTTTGATACTTATTAGTCAGTAGCTGTTATTTATTTTTTACTAGTATGCAGAACTCAGTTGTTCCCACGCTGTCAAACCTTGACTGGATCTTGGATTCATCCGATCTCTTCGTACTTTCTGGAAAGTGTTTCTAAAACCAGTCACTAAGTTGTGCTAGACGCTCTAATTAGCTAAACTCGTGGACCAAATCGACAAGCAAAGCGAGTCTTTGTCATCATCTCCATTCATTGTTCTTCTCTGTATTAGTAACAATGGAATTCTTGTTGTTTTTGAGCAAATGCGGATGTTCTTCTGCTAAAAGTTGAAAATATATAGGCTGGGGCATTGCCCTAGAACAATGGTGCAACAGAAATATGTGTTCATAACTTATATTTTTGAACATCTTTTTTTAGAAAAAGTTACCTTTTGTGATCAAAACATCTCTTTCGCCCAACAACTGTGCTTTGTATGAATTTTTACGATCTTTCACGACAGCTAAGCTTAGAGTGATTACCATCGACAGGCCATTGTATTTACTGTTAGTCTAGTCATAATACTGAGAACTCAAAGAAGTCTTGAGTAATTTTATCCTTGGTAATGCTCACGAATCATTTGTAACAAATGATACAGCAATCCTTCACTTCTTTTACTTGTTTGAAAAATATCAAAAAAGACAACGTAGAAATAATGAAAATCCCTTCGGTGAAACAGACAAATATTTTTGAGAATTCTACGTTATACTAACGGTACAATCTTTTGCTCCTAATGCGCTATTTTTCCATTTTTTTCAAATTACAAGTAGAAGCAAAAATTTCATGGCTAATAAAAGTTAATTCGATTCCAAATCTAATAGAGATTGGTCTGTCCACGAGAGTTCCAAATGAAAATTCCGAGTGAAAAATTTTTTGGTTGGGACTAATCCTATTTGAGCCATATCCGTTAGTAGTAATATCTACCGTAAGCATTTTCGAAGAAAATAATCATTTTATCGATCAAATTCTAAATGCCAGTCGCATTTTCCGTTCCAATTACGGCAAACACATATCGGGTTTAGCTTTAAATAAACGAGTAACGTGTGCTAATACTCGTAAAAAGTTATTCGATTACATTCATCTTTCCTCAAACTTTGGCGCCGCAATTGCGACTTTCAATAATCCGCTGAAATAGGGCGCAACTTTCAATTACTCCAACGCTCCTAACTGAAACTTTAATGAATTACCTTGTTTTCTTTCGACAGCCGCACGTACAGAAAATAGAGGAAACTCGTCTAACTGGGAAAAATTATATAGCGGTGCTTAAATTTTTTTCCTGAGCTTTAAACGTTTTTAATGCAGCGGCATCGTTTCGTCAGACAATAGGGTTGTTAACTTTTAAATTAAGATAGAACGGTTTTACAATTTTAATAAACACAACATTCATTAAGTTTAATTTTCTGCAGAGAGTTTTATATCGACTAACATGACATCCACTTCTTCCAGGAGCAATTAACAAATTGAATAAATTTAGCATCAAATTAGTGGAAAGCGTAGATGTATGCTTGGTTTCAAGGGGGATTGCAAGGTGTTTCGGTTGTTATTGTAATCAGATTTTGGAATTATAATTTAAACTCCTTCTGGTAGGGCTGCCTTACTGCTTCGCTTTTGTTTTAGAGACTACGCAAGCTAAGGTTTGCAATATATCTTTGTAAAGAACTTGTCAATAAAAAGACTTATTGGTTCCACTTTTTATTTATTTGAAAAGGTCGCAATCTGAGCGTTTGATGAAAATTAGTTCTTTCAAGTTTACTCGAACTTGACTGTTTCTAAGATTATCCTTTTAAGTATTCGGTAACTAAGGATGTTTGAAATTGTATAACCTGCTGCTTACATTAAAGGTATTTATTTTCTTACATTAATTACAACTTTGTTGAAGGTTGCATAAATGAGAGAGATTCCGTGACTGAATTACAGGAGCGGTTGATGGTATTTTAATAGGGAAGGGCTGCGCAACAATATATTTTAATAACGTATAAGCGTTTATCTTAATTAAATAATTAAGAAATTTAAAGAGTTTGTAAATAATCCGAGCTAGTTAATAAAATCTTGAAGTTTTGGTGTTTTAATCACTTTGCTGTTTGATAGATTATCATATGTGATGTAATAAGCATCACGTGACATTCTCTCACTGATTACAGTCATTAGGAAGTTTATAAACCTTCACTCTTTTACTCCAGTTGACTACGTGAAAGTAGCTTTTGTCACGGAAACGGAAATTTCGATTTTGAGAACGTTATAACCGCTGTAGATTTATCATCTAAGGATAAATGAAACATAATCAGCTCCGGCCTTATCCAATGCAGGTAAGAGGAACGATTTTCTTCTCTAGATAACTTTCAGCGATAGTTGGTAGAGACATTATGTTGCTCTGATTTGTTGAAACAATCAGCATTATTGTAATGCATAGTAAAACAAATTTTATAAAATTATAAATCTTTGCATAACTGATATGTTTCGATTTAAATTCAAGTAGAAAACAGAACTGCTACTTTTGGAAAAGATAATCGTGTGTAAGTCTAGTTTTACCAATTTTTAGCTTGAAAATGGTTATCTGAGATCCATTAATAAAGGTTTGGAAGAGTGAGGTAATTTTTAATTTTAAATAAGTAGGTCTTATCTTTTCAGAATCAATTAACTTGTCACTTTTATGACTTTCATATGAGATGATTCTCAAACTAATTCTGTTACCCTATTGATTTTTGACATTGTTCTTAATAAATTATTTGTTTGGCAATGTTGAAGGCAACTTTACAAGATATAAATCTAAGGATTGAGAACAAACTTTTCAAACAATTATAGTATCTAGACCATCACAGATCGGGCAGTACCCAATGAATACGAAACAGTTGCCGATCGATTTACTCAATTTTTTCTTTGGATTCGCTTTCATAGCATCAAATCCCATTAGTAGGCAGCCAGTTGAGCACGCTACTTTCAATCTTTTAAAACACTTCTCTAGTGTTTTAAAAATTTGATAATCAAATTGGTTTTTGGGGTACAGTCACAGGAGATTTTTTACAACTGATAGTTTAAGGTATTCGATGAAAGAAATATTTTGCAAATGACAGTGATCGTGGCCAATAGCGATGCTTCAAGGCTATCCTAACCTGATTCTGATGTTGAAACATTAGTTACCATTCATAACAGAAAAGGCCCATCTCGTTCTGATAGTAATATACTGAAAAAAACACCCCTCCCAAAATGCCGAAATGGGGTGAACAAACACAAGTGGATCAAGCTCTTTAGGTTTTCCATTCGACTAATATTCGGATCTTATTATGTTCAGTGAGTACTTGATATGTTTTGCAAGTTTTC
>VTPC01000971.1:130713-226645 GCA_011009095.1 Ignelater luminosus
TTTTCTTTACAAGCTAAATAGAATGGTAGAGAGAACAGTTTTAGAACAGTACACCCACCATTCTAAAAGTAATGACTCGATATGCTATTTTGAAACTGTTGCTACTACTGTCATTCCTATCATGTTCAAATACTCCAGCTTCAGTAAACGTTATTAAAAAATACTTCCACAGTGTTTAAAGACATTTTGAAAATAACAGGACCGTTTAAGAATGTTAGGGCCTTAGATAAAACCGTATCGAATTTATGCCATGATGGTCAAAATACGACCTAGTGCAGTCCCAGCATGTAGATGGATGTCTATTGTTTTTTGTAAATGTAGGAGATTCTTTAATAATATAATTAAGTTGGCTTAGCTAGAATCTCTCTTTTTCCATATAGTCCTGCATCAAAGTAGTAGCTTGTGTAATCCCTGCTTAATTCGAGTCGCACAAAATTCCATAAAATCAATGAAATCGTATACTCTATATAACAAACCCCTCTTAAAAGAGGAGGAAGAAAAGAGGAGTTACTAACGGACAAGTTTACTGAAGAAGTTTAGCCCTTAATGACATGCAATAGCAGGATTCAAGAATACATGTATGCTGGTCAAGATTTCGAGGAAATATGCTTAGAATGACAATGATTTTGGATTTATCTTTAAGCAGACTTGTTATATTGGATGTCTCGAGTTAAGAAGGTGACATAATAAGTAGAGACATGGTGCAATAGCTCAGCTCTCCAATAGCTCAGAAATTACTTAATGGTAATATGCTGGTCCAACTAGATTTTTAACCGTGAGGTAGTTCCATATTGTAAATGTTCAAAAAAAGAATTGAAGGCATGGACCAAAACTTCATCACAGCTTCTGACGTTTGCAGCTCTGAAAAACGTCGTCTGAAAAATAATATTGGAAGTAGTACTTTTCTATTGAGAGGAAAGAACTTGTTTGAATTAATTATGCTGTATGGTATTTGGCTTGTTGGATTTCCTTTAGACCCAAAAAGATAAACCTACTGTTTCCTGAAAACTTTTAGTTTTGAGCATTCACGTATCTAATAAAAGAGACATCTGAGAATAGCCGTCTAACTGTCGATACACAAATGCAAAGTCTGAAATGTTGACTTAAGAGGATCGTAGACCTGTTTGGAGAAAGTCACTGTTACTAGATTTTGCTCTAAAACGAGCACAGTTAATAGTTCACCACTGAACGTGAACGTTCAATAGTTATTTTTACTATAGAGAAATCTACTGCTCACTGATGATTTTACATTAGCAAAATGGGCTTATTATTTTTACGTTACATTGTTTTGAAGAGCAAGGATTTCCTTTCAAGTTTTTAAAAGGAGTTAATACATTTCTTTAAAAAGAATGTGCTGCCGGAACTAGAAACGCGATGCGTGCAGCTCCTCATTAGTTTGGACGCAATTACAGTGCTCTCCAAACCGTAATCCTCCAGTTTTAAAAAAGAACCTTTTAGATGTTCAATGTAGCAACGATAGCGAGGACCTCCTGCCTGTTGTCACTGGCCATGCAAAGATTGAGCTACGAATTATACTAATCTTGTTCTCTTGACAGTGCTTTTATACTTCTTTTTATATTAGAGTAATCCCTACGACCAGGAAACACAATCAGGACAAGGGGAAGTCCCTATTTCACAGGAAAGGCCCTTCTGATATTGTTTCTTCTAAATCGCTTAGTAATAGCGTACTGTCTAACCACACGTTCCACGCTGAACCATCGCACGTTCCCAATCTTCAGCCGCTACTTGTCTTAGATCCACCTTCTCAACCTTCGACTGTCAGGTTAGGTGACCGAGCTGCGGTAGGTAGCTTTCCATCATTCTTCTACCTGCACAGAAACAGCCACAAAACCCAACTGTAGCAACTACAGAGAACTTGTCAGCTTTTCTACGAAATGCCTTACCGCTTTTACGAACTTAACTCGTACTCTCAGAAGTCCTCTAAACCTTCTCGGGTTCCGAACAATTTTCGTGTTAACGAAAATACTTTATAGTTTTTCCTTGAGGTATTTTCTAGTAAAATTGCAATTTCTGAAATCATTCAAATTTAACTTTCAATGTGAAGACCGCTTGGTTGCATGACACCATATGATGTCAAAATAAAGATCTATCGAAGTGATCTCGAAGTGCGCCAAACAGCAGAAACAAGTTGAATCCCAAGATAATTTTAAAATTTGTCAGGAGCTACATCTGAAGGGGTTATTTTTATTTTAGTATAAGCTCTCACCCTGATTGTCAGTTAAAATAAAACTTCTGAAGTCCATAGTGATTATAGCAGCTGGTCTTTCGAAATAGCAACTTTTAGCCTGAATTTTAGCTTTTCATGGCAAGCATCTCTTAATAAACGTATTTAATTTGTCGATAGGGTTGACTACATGAATGACCCTCTTTACATCTTATATTTACAATTTACTACGTTGTTTATACCATTTCAATGGAGCTTGCTAGTGAATTTATTACGTGAATCAATTCTATGGTCATTTAGCAGTAATCTAATTTAACGGGTTAGATGATTAAATTAGGTATTGGGTCAGGATGTCCAGTTGACTACTAAAATCATCCTTGTCAATGCTTTAGCTGGATGGTGTTTTATAACTCTTATTAAAATGTTTGCTTTTGAGGATTAGCTTTGAGGTGAACAAATTAAAATTCATTTTTTTTATTTTCATTGTTTGTTATTGGTACAGTCTGTAAAAGTTATTATAGCTACTACTACTACTACGATATTTTAAGTCTCTGTTTAGTTATTCATGGAATGTTCCCTAATCGGAAATTCCTTTCATGTGCTTAGGTAAAGGACACCCTTTATAATTAGCTGAGTGGTTTTCGTTATAACCAACACGCTGTGGATTTTGATCTGGACGCTTTAGGATGTTATTGTAAACATGCTTACCGAACTAACAATGATGATAAACATTTACTTTATTATTTTAACGTGCACATTATCAAAATATTTATCTTACGCTATCTAATTTTTTCAACAAAAAAATGTGTAAGAGGAAATTTAAAGAATTTCTTTTTTCTGTAATACTCCTTTGCTTAATTTTTACTACAATTACTGCCGTATGTCAAGTTGTCCCAGAACAGTCACTGATGGTAATGCTACATGTTCATTAAAAACAAAAGTTTAGTTGGACTCTTGAACAACTTAAGCTTTACTACTGCTCATACTCGTTACCGTAATGGTTTCCACAAAAAGACCTCAACTTGTGATCTCGTCTCGTGCCATTAAATTGTCATTGTTACTTCGCGGGTGACAAGGTAACAAAGTTTGAGTGTTCAACCTAAATTTTCTTGATTTCTACAGTTTGGTAATCTAGAAAAACTTTAAAAATCTTTAACACGGATTATTTAATTTAAAAAATATCTTAAGCTGTAAATCAAGTAGTAGGAAAATATAACTCAACGTCATTCCATTTTTTCCCGAGATCAGATGAATATAATGTAAATTATGTCCTCTTAACGTCTTAGGTCTAATGACCACTTGCCCTACTCTCACCCTTTGAACTAAGCCCTTTACCTCTATTAAAACGTTTTTTATGCAATCCGAATAATCGTGGTCTTGACAAAAAAAGCAAAAATGCAAATTTAATAAATTTAAACGCAAGATAGTGTCACGAAAAATTTGCTTAATTATACCAATTCCGTGTCATACTTAAACATAAATAGAGTATTAAAACGAAATCGCACAAAAATTCTATTTTAGAAAAATCGAAAATTACTCACAATAGAAAGTTAATTCGTTTTTAATATTTCAAATTATTTGCTTTTGGTACGACGAAATTTTGTATTGATTAGTAAGACGTAGGTATTGGTGTTTGTTAAAATCATTTATTCATTATACTATTCTCATCTTTAATACATGTTTGAAACTTAAGGGGATAGTTCATAAAAGTAATCATGGTTCACATCTTTTCTGAACAGTCCCAATATTTTATATGAGGTCGCCTTTGTTCGCAACAATTAATAATATAATGTGTTGATGTTATAAATTTTGTCGGTAGCATTTTACACCAGAAGAAAACTTAAACTCCATATTATAACCTTGTGAACAGGAATAATCTTTCGGGGCTGTTAGGGCTCTATGGATGATCTTTCTTACTTGTCTCTTGGTCCTTGATCAACTAAAAGAGATAGAATCATCGTTCAAAGGTACATAAAAAGAACTACAGTCTCGTTCTTTTCCCATCCAAATCCATTGTATTTGCTGTATCTGTCCTTACTTTACTTTTGACAAGCGGTTCCGGACTGCTTTGAGATGAACCAATTAATTGAGCACGTTTTATTCACAGCATGATTATTATATAGCATAGTAGAGAATGTAATGTCGACGAATTAACGTATGATGGAACGTTCTCTACGATGTATTGCGATATCCTAATCGGATTTCGTATATTTTCCAAATTTACCTGTATCTGTCCCCGACTGCATCATCATTGCTGGGAAAATTGAGTTTTACTGTAAACATACCCATACTTTAGGAGATTATCAATTCGTGATTCAATGATATGGTTTTTCAATTTCACTTGACAGAGAAACCCACATACTGGCCAACAGATGTGAATAAGATACCAGATTTTTTGCACTTTTTCATAACCAGAAAGTATTAGCAAATTTCATAGATTTTCAAGAAAACTTGGACTTGAACTCAGATCACTCAGCGGTGATATTAACGTTGAGTGAGAAAATCATCAAGAAAGAGACTCGGCCATATTTAGTGAACAAAACCACAGATTGGGATGGCTTCAGATATGAACTGCAAGATAAAATTGAACTAAGCGTTCAACTGAAGACCAAAGAACAACTTGTCGAAGAATCTGAAGCAGTCCAGAGATCCACTGGACAAAACCATCTTAAATAATAAAAGTCAAAAAATAAAGAGGGAGATCCGGAAAGTCAAACAAGATTCTATAAACTTTTATCTAAACAATGTAGGTGCAATAAAAAAAAAACAGATTACTTCCTTTGGAGAGCCACCAGAAAGATCAAGAGGCCAATTACATCAATACCTCCAATCAGAAAAGAATGGACCATGGACAAGAAACGATAAACAAAAAGCGAAACACCTAGCAGAAATATTCCAACCAAATGTAACGAACAACGATTACGAGTTGGGTGATAAGTTCGATATAATATCAGAAGAAATACCTCTGGTAACTCGAAAGGAAGTAGCCCAAGAAATTAGGACAAACCTTAATTCTGAAAATCTGGAAGAGAGCAGAAGTTATAATGTCAAGTCATATAGACCGATACCATTACTTCCTATAGTCTCCAAGCTATTTGAAGAGCTCTTTCTGAAGAGGCTTTAACCAGTCATAGAGAGAACTGATCTGATTCCAGAATACCAATTTGGATTCAGAGAAAAACATTCCACTATTGACCAAGTTCATAGAATAACAGATATAATAGAACGAGCCTTGAAAGATAAAGGGATTGGCACTGCACTATTTCTAGATGTGACCCAAGCCTTTGATAAGTCTGATCCACAAATTAAATAAAATGCTCCCCAAAGAATATGTTACTCTGTTAATATCATACTTGTCAGACAGAACCTTTGGGATAAAACAGGAAAGGGAATATTCTGAAACTAAGGAAATTAAAGCAGGAGTACCCCAAGGTAATGTACTGGGTCCAGAACTTTACACCTACGATATTCCAACTACACTGCATTATTAGCAACTGACAAAGAAATATATACATCTACTGACAAAGTCCACAGAGCAATGAACAAAGTCCTAGAATGGAATGATAAATGGAAAATCAAGTCAGTCCACATCAACTTCACAAACAAAGTAGTAGAAAATCCACGGCCATTGAATGTTAATGAAACTATCATCCCTTATGAAAATAATGTTAGATATCTAGGCATGAACCTAAATGCTAAGCTAAGATGGAAGCACCATGTCAAAAAACAAAGAAGGAGGAACTAGACATCAAATACCGTAAGCACTATTGGCTCCTGGGTAGAAACTCAAAGTTGTCATTACATAATAATATAACAATCTATAATTAGATCCTAAAACCTGTCTGGCTATGTGGCAGCCAATTATGGGGATGCGCAAAAGAATCTAATGTAGGAATTCTTCAGACATTTCAGAACAAGGTACCGAGAAATATGAAGAGAGACTTCACCTTCACCCGAATGCGGCATCTATTCAACCGCTCAATAACCAGCAAGTGGTTAGAAGATTGGAGAGAACCAAACCATTCGAGCTATTGTAGTGTAGTGTTGTACTAGTGCTAGTCAAATGTGTAATGAACAATTCCCAGACAAGAATTAAAGAGTCAATGGACAAGCTTTAGTTCTCTAAATATTTAGAATGCAAGGAAAGTTATGGTTGGTCTAATAAAACCAGTTTTAATAAATAAAAATAGAAAAAAAATGATATTTGGTCTTATTGTCTTTTGTTATGTTTCCGTTTATTTTTGGCCTGACTTTTTGGCTGTACTTTATTGTCTGATTAAGTGCTTTCCTTTAAACATTGATCTTTCTAATACGTTTAAGGGTCATCTACACAAACGCTGACTAAGTTTAACTAGAGTTTAACTCCATCCTATCTATGACTTTAGTTAAATTCAAGTAAGGTCGGTGCAAACGGTCCTAAGTCATAAGCGTGCAGTAACTGAATTATTTTATTTCAATTCCAGGTTAAGCCTATATGCGTTCAACATAATTAAAAGTTGAAATTTATCCCAACTCGGGGATATTTAGGAATTTTTAACGTACTGCTTGCCCCACAGTTTCCATCCCTTTCGAACCATGGCATCCTTTTACAAAATTTTCATTGTAGATTGGAATTTGTAGCTTCTATTATTTTTTTGTTGTTTGGGGATATACTTAATATACTTACTGTTGGATATTAGATATTCCGTTATTGCTTATTTCACTATACAGGGTGTTTCGTTTAACAGTCTACACGCGATTATTCGGGAAATTAAAGCTATTAGGTTGAAATAACAAATAAAGTCGGTGTCTTTTTCGGTTTGACAGTTATGCTTAAAAATGTTGTAGTTTCCGTTTTGCAGTCTAGACGTCGAAGTATGTTGTTTACTAAATTTCAGCTCGATAGCTTTAATGGTTCCGGAATAATGTAGACTGTTAAATGGGACAGATTTTGCTTTTTTTCGTTTTAATTCCGTTATTATCGATTTTAGACCTATGATATCTAATAGTTTCTTATTGGGGATCTTACAGGGTATCGATCGGAGCAATATTAAAAATATTAACTAAACAATTTTTAACATCCCTTACCTGCACCTAAAGGCAACCGACTGGAAGCTACTTGGTTGGGCATAATAAACCTTCTTAATCTTTGAAGAAAGAAAAGTTGTTACTATGTATTAAAGTCGAAACATGTTATTCCAAAACAAGATTAGATGATATCGGTATCAACTTAGCCCCTTGATTGGGTTCTTAGGTATTGGTCAGTGCTTGTTGATAGCTTATCAATGTTTATAAATTCCTTCACAGTTTGTTATATTTTTCGTACGTGAGATACACGTTTCTAGAATTTCTTCTTTCTCTCAGAACTTGTACATTAAACTTTGAGCAAATGCTTGAGAAAGTTGACTGAAATGTTGCTTTATCATCTTTGATATTCTTCTACTCAGTCTTGCGACATCACAATCTTTTGGTTTCTTTGAACTGTCATTTATTTTAGTTGTTCAGTCTGTTTTTAGTGACTTTTGGGTCTTGGCTTTTACAATTATAGTTTTAGTAGGCTTTTACCTTTTTGGAATAACGTCACAATTGTCCTTCTCGGAACGAACGAAACAGAAATGGTCTTGACTACGTATTAAATGCACTGAGATCGTGACAATAATTCAGTTGCTCTTGTCAACTTGACATTCTTTTAGTTTATTTTGATTTTACAAAATATAGTCCACTTTAGACGCTTTAGTTATTAACATTCGCGTGACGTCGCAAGCTTAATTATTATTAGTTTTATCTTCATCGATTGTAGGTAATTCTAAAAGCGCTATCACGCTTGCAGTTTATTGAAACTTTTACACTGTGGTGTGAATTCTGTAGCACCGTTATGAAAATGAATGATATTACTCAACTAACTTCAGTACGTGCTCCTCTACAGGAAATGATTATTGCGAAATATAGCAAGTATCACTTTCGTGTGTTAATACTTAATGATCTGCTTCTTTCAGAACTAGCTCTCTTTTCGTTCTTCTGATTGTTGCATAGAATAATGCAGCATTTGAGCGTTGAAAATCTCGACGGTATCCTCACTATATTGGCTTCATTAGATCAGAGAACTCAATCATTATATTTTAATACAAAACTGGTTTGCTTTGGGAATACATTATTACACATCTGCATCTACTTTAATGTTTTCCAGCGGGAACCAGGCAATATTGCAAATTCCATTCTAATAAAGATAATTAAATGAAAATAAAATGAAAGTACGTTTTGGAGAAATATCTAAAATCCATAGTGAAATAAATAAGTTGGCTATGTCGTCTTTGTAATGTATTTAGTATCTCGTATGTTTCACTATTCATTGTTTTCATCTAAAAGCACGTCTTGATAGTAGGTACTACTGATCAATAGATTTCTATCTGCAGGAAGGTTTGTTATTTTGATGCCACAAGAATGTTGCAATTTTATTAGTCGCAACAACATAAACGTAGAGAAAATCTTATAGCTTTGTAACTTTCGGAAAATGAAAACTAACAAAATTAAATTTTATAACTTTTTTCTTAACATATAATAATATCTTCGTATAAATAATAAAAGTATCTTGCCGGAATTCTTCGTAAAAATATTCCTAACAAGCTCGACCAGCTTTTGCAACATAAATTTGTATGAAACTGCTTTCCTTGCGCATTTTGAGATTATTGAGCTTCGAATTCGTTGCCGTTTACTATGTAGCCAGTAAAATCGTGGAATCTACTGTTTAGTGGACGTAAGATGGAAGTTGCCTTAGAGAAAAAACGCAGTAGGTAGGTATAACCTTTTCATTTGCTTTAAAGTTACGTTTCGGCATGAATAAGGAAATGTTGGAAGGTTCAATTTGACGTAGCTTTTAATTAAAAGTTAAACAGGTAAAAGAATGAGGGAAAAGGCAAGGGTTTGATCGATTGCGGGATGTAAAAACAGAAAACCAGCTAATTGGAGCGGTAGGAGTGCATGAATTCCGTGACCCATTACGATGACGTGCTGATAAACGCCGATTTTGCCTTTACATACCACATTGTAAAACAGAATTGGTATCTCGTAATTATAACACTAAACGCTTTTAAAATGATTATTTTGTTATTGATCGATTTTTCATTAATATTTAATGATTGAAACCTGTCCGTGCCATTGTAAATTCTCTTTACTTAATCAAATAAATTACATTTTGAATAAATACTGTGCTCTCATAACTCCTAACACGCTAACGTAACATGCACCAATATAGAGGAGTTCCTGATAACTTAAAAATTAAAATACTTCAAAAAAATAACCGCCCTTGCATGTTCGCTAAAAAGAAGGAAATAAACGTTGGCTTTTCCAGTTTTTCCTCTGCATGCCCACCACCATATAATCAACTAAAATTTCATTGCGTGTCATTGTTATATAATTTTCATTATAATTTAGATATGTTGATACAATCATTTATATTAGGTAGTATTTGATTATAGAAATATATCAACATAAGTGATAGTGAAACACGGTGAGAGAATATTTAATTAAAATTTCAAAATGTTTTCGGAAGCGCGTAGAAAATTTTTGCCTCGTTAAACCGCTTTTACAAGGCCAATTGCATCTAAGCTTATCAAGTCCTTGTAATCCTAACGGTGTAGTGCGGATTATAACCCTAAAGTTTTAGAGACCCGAGAGGATACTTAGCATACGTGCTAGTCATCCGAGGTGCCCCCCGGCAATGATACCTCAGATTCAACCTGCGCTACCCCTCATCATAATTTATTACACAAATTTTAATGTCACTAGGATCACTGCGCTAGTTCAGATTTGCTGCGGGAGCTACTTACGACGCTTTACTCTCGCTCCTTTGCTTCCAAACTAATTTTCATCTACCTACTCCCCCTATTATTGTATGTACGTTGAAATTTACCGAAAGATAACTCTTGAATGTCTGACGTATCTCACTTAAACGAAAATTCTATCCTCATTTAAGCAGGACTCTTCCGTGTAGTTAAGTGCATACCCATGGAGATTTTCCGGGGATGAAATATTATATCATTTCTGCAGAAATACCGGAAAAGTTTGCCTTTTTTACAAAAACAACTTATGCCAGTTATAGCCATCGGCAAAATGAAATTATGCGTCCAAAGCCAACAATAATTAACTCGAAAATCGTAAAAACTTGCCTCCTTATGCAAACAGTGAAATATAAGGGAAATTAATTTCGCGCTAGAGGCAAGCTGTGTGTTAAAATGATTGGTAGGGCAGGTAGACCGATTTTCGCCAGGCGGCGCCACTCTCAAACAAATGCTAGAGAAGTTTGTGTGGTTTTAAATGGTCGCCAACACTCGCACTGTCGAGAAAAGTTACGCGGAACAAGCTGTTTCTGTAAACGCCATTTGTCACAATTTCTACAGCAGCCGGCGCAGCAGCAGTTCCGTATCAAAAACCCGACGACATACTAATACTCCCGAAAATGAATATCCTCTACAAATCCAGATTGGCCCAGTTTTCTTTTCTTTACAGGTTTTGATTCATTCGTTTCGGCACGCAACTCCAAACGCGTTTCACTGGCTGATATTTGATTAGGACGTTTTCCCGTTTGTTTCGTTAGTTTAGATTCAATTTATTTATTTACTTAAACCACTACAGGATACCTCAACACTAAGGTTTTCTTGTCTCACAATGTATACAATACAGAAGGGTTACTTTCACGTACGCAGTATCTTTTTTCTCCTTAAAAAATACCAAGTTAGGAAAAGTATAAATTGTAAATAAAAAAGAAGGAATTCGTTTTGATTCAATTGAAAATTTTGCCGAATCTTCTAAAAGAATTGTCTGCAGGAAATCTAAGTTTTTTCTTTTAGAAATTAGGTGTTCTGAAGCGTTTGCACCCTCATCATTGGTTTAATTTGTAACTGAACATCGAAAGTTTAAATTAAACATCCAAACGTAATCCTAGCAGTGACTTTGATTTGAGTTAAATCCTTGAATTAATTTCAAACCCCTGATGAATCCCCACTTGTCAATCGAAAGGATTATGCTTTAATTGTAAGACAACTCGTGTGCTTTTTATTAATTCTCCTACTTTGTAAGAGGCAATTAGGTATCTTTAAAATGTAGCAGCAAGAAGAATAAAGTTTGTAAAGGGTAAACTTTGATATCCATTGTAAGTTTGTAAAGTAAGTAATGAGTAGGTATAAATGTAACGATACGCACAGATTTTGTTAATTTTATTTTAATTAATAATTAGCGAAGCTTAATAATAAGGAACTTACGGTTACCATCACCAGTCTGTAGTTCTCAGACCTGGTACTCACTAATCTTATAATATCATATGTCATCATCACCTAGGTACTAGTGCCTTGTAATACTATTACGTAAAGTAAATGATTAAAAGAAAATATTCACGTAGTATTGTAATTATCTGAAGTAAACAGATTCAAAAGTAACTTCCTATAGACAAACATTTATCTTAGTATTTTTGAACAAAACACCATACATAGAGCGCGCACTCATAAAATCAGTGAATTCATTGCGTTTTTATCGACTTGACTGGAAGAGAAATGATTGAAAATTTAAACTTTTTTAACTGTTTTGTATAACCACAATCAGCGAAAAATGAGACTCTTGTACCGTAAGAACGCTTAGGCTGTGAGCGGTTTAGTTAGATAGAGATACCCGCAAGAGGAACTGGCAAACAGATGATGTCCAAAAAAAAGTAGACAGGAAAAGAAATAAAGAAATAATTTTGAGAAGATTCTCGGATGAGAGAGGCTAAAGTCATTTTACATGAAATTTGCGCAATTGGGACAAAATTAATTGATTGGGTGCAGAATCTATTTAAAATTCAAGGAGGATATTTAAAAATGGTAGATATGATCATCACAAGCGGTAGTAAAGAAATTCCAATCTCATCTATACAAAAACGCAGATCTCCCTTGTCAAAGCTGTCAAATTACGTGATTTTGGACCTAGTACCTCTGGTGAGCTGTTCAGTGCTGCCTTGTAAGTCGGGATTAAAGCATTGACAGTTATGAATACTCGAACACGTCGTCTCTGCTTCCCACTAAGGTGTCCAAACTCGGCTGTACATGATCAGATACTCTCAAGCTTAATCAACAATTGGGATCGATTCCAGATCAATTTGAAAAAACTGAATGTAATAGTGTCGGGTCTGTAGCTTTCAACACATGATCCTCTCCACTTCTCGTCTTGTACCAGTAATCTCACGATTGTTGGATGCCCAAAAGACTTAAGAACTTGTTGCCAAGTTGAACACTAAGAGAACTGGCAGTTGTTTTCTACGCTACCTGCGGGATTTAGAAGAATCTGATGTTATTCATCGGTAGACATGAATTGTATCAATGCTGGCTCGTGGTGAATGAGAAATATCAACTTGTAATAACATAACAAGGCTATAGTTACATGAAGTATGTAATCGTACTGTGGTGTGCTGATTGGTAGACACTAGGTAACAACGTATTGCAACAATATGACCTTAAACATCACTTGATCTCTTTTAGATTTTTAATTTACTTGACTATTGCTACATGATGATTATTTCTGACTGCGAATCTGCTTCAAAAACAAAATAAGTAGCTCTACTTCAACTAGATGTAAGAATATGCCAATTGTGGTAACCAAGTTGATGAGGTGAACAAACAGTTCCGCATAGTGTCCGTTCGGTGCAGACGTCGACAGTGGTCCCCCCCGGTCCCTAACCAGTGTTCGCACTGGCCCGCGTCAGACGCACTCGGCTCCCTGGCAATTCACCCCGGGTGGTGCGATCTGTTGCAGCTACTACTGGCAACCTTCGTTCTAGCCGGGGCACTCTGCGTTTCGTGGGTGGACGCAGACCCCCGGAGCTGGTGTCCGTACTCCGAACGCGTCCCGAGCCGCGGCGCAAGTAGATTTACGGCCCCGAAGTCCCCCTTACCACTGTCTCTGTCTACTCCTATCGGGGTGTGGCTTTGAAAATCGTTTGTTATGTCAACTGCCGGACACCACCAAGTTTTCGCGAGTTCAAGTTCATCTTTAGCTACGGACGTTATTCACTTCTACATCTGCTACCATCACCACCAGAATCGACATCGCCTGCGACAGCCAATAGATATCTAACCATATCCATTACCCCTGTCGCAGTGCCCAGCACGGTCTTCTACAACTACCATCTCAACGTCATCATCAGCCTGGCAGAAGATGGGCACCAACAACTATACAGTAAATGTACAACGGGGTCATTGTCTCAACAACCTTTTCTTCGCACTACACCGTCCGAGGACTAATCCATCAAGACTAGATCTTCAGATAACATCTACTGATGCGCCCCGCAACCGTCGCAACTTTCGGCAACAACCGACGCCCTTTCCCAACACCAGAAAAGCCCAACAATGATAATTCCCTTCAAGCCCCGCCCACCACCAACTTCGCGTCAGGTACAAATGCCAATTGCCGCCGCGTTAAACTATTACATCTGACGGGAGAACGCGGACGCCGCCGGTCTACAACATCCATGCTGCCAACGGCCCTCCACGCGCCACTTCATGCTACATCGTTCCAACGTCTGATCAGATGCTAGCGTACGTATTTTGCCTCGCTCCAATGAACCACATCCGCATGGCTGAAAAAGCTTCGGAAGGAAGCTTAGAACGTCATCATCATCAGGCGAACAAAACAATCCTTCAAAGAAATTCGATTCAATGTGAAAAACAACAAAGTAACCAACTATTCAAACAATAGTTTCTGAGAAGAAGACTGGGTGTAGAGCACCATACCAGTTTTCTAACCAACCTTATATATAGTACTATTAACTCTAGCACTTGCATCAGTAGTGGGAGTATCAAAAATCAGGGAAAATGGATTACATGAACAAAGAACACTCATAGAAGAAGTGTAAGGAAATGTTAGACACTATTTATGTCTGTCTGGCCTTATACTCTTCACTTACTAAACGTGAGTGTTGTCAGCAGCCATCTACTTATTCTGGCGTTGTAACTACTAACAGCTGTCAAGTAATAATCTCGAAATGGTACGTGAAGGAATTTTCATTTGGTGCAGTTGCAGGCCGATGTAAATTCTGAAAATCATTTTAGACTTTTTTCACTTTGTGTAAAGTTTGAATTGCGACTAATTACCGGGTTTAAATCATTTTATAACAGATTACAAATTACAATAGCCCTTTTTTGTAAACTTTATCTTTTCGAGATTTTCCTTGTCCAGTGAAGCAGATAAAAAATACTTAAAGTGTTAAACTTTGAAACAGGCTCAAATATGGTTTTTGAGTGTATGTTTAGCAACGTCCTGTAACATTGATTTGCAACCTCTTTAAGTCGTTTTGGATTTTTTGGTATTTTTTCGCTGCTTACTACTAACACATTCAGTACAACGCGTAATAGTTGAATCACTTCCTTGTTAAAGTTCCAGGTTGTTTTAAACCTGCGTCTAGGCATGGAGATTTTGGATACTAATATTATGTTGATTCTATAAAGACTTGGATAGATCAGGAAATTCCCCAAGAAAATTTCTTTCAGTTTTTTGAGGTTATTTCAAAAACGAATGAAGGAAGCTCCGATTTCTTTTCAGATTATTAACCGGCAATTAAATATAAGATTTATCTTAAATGCAACTAACTTCGTATCTCTAATAGTTTTTTAGATCCCAATAGTATGGACGGGAAGCTGAAACACTCTGTATACTATGTACTGTTCAAAAAAGTTATAGGCTACTATTTCACTGTTTAGAAGAATGGATCTGATATAGCTATAAGCCTTGTAACCTCTCTACTACTCTACTAACTAGAGCTTTGTTGGAATACAATGAAACCTCTCTAAGCAGACACTTCTACATAGCGTATTATTATATCTGTATTAAGGACACTTTTATAGGTTCCAAAACGTTGTCCATGAGTTTTTAGCGTTCATAGCGGACACCTCTGATTACAAACATTTTTTCTTAGTCTATTATAGAAAGGTTTTATTGTATAACATTTGTAGTATATCATCATGATTACGGGACATTTCTGCAAAAGAAAAATAAATTGTAAACCACATACATATTATAATACTTCCTATAATAATCTTATAACTTCCTGGCGAATTAATTACTTTTTAGAAAAAAAAATTGTTTAGTTCATCAAACAATTCATGCGTAAATTAATTTGTAAGAAACATTTCCTATTGCAATTAATTCTCGTAATTGAATTGATTCCCAAGCTTGTTTTTTTCATTTAATTCGTTTTATGTGTCTTTGTTTTTGTTATACAAACTCGAACGCCTCTGCTTTATTAGTTTTAGCAATTATCAGTCTTCATAATAGAAGGCACAATATTACTAAAAGCGCATCTTCTTGCTTAACGCTCAGCCTGCTTGTATTATAGTTACTTGCCACTTCATCTTCGGTTTTTGCTGGAACCCGTGATCCGGCATGCTCTCAAGGTATATTAACTTTCTTAATATGCTGATGTTTCCCATTTATTAATGAAAGGGGTGTTTAAGTAAGTGACGGGCACGTGTATGACAAAAAAATTATTTAGGCAGTAAATTGATTAATATTTCTTAAATATTTTTAAAAGTTATTCTTGAAAACAAGGGTTAAGGTAATAAATAATTCTGAATGAATTTCAAAGTTCGTTAACCTGTGTAAACAAAATTAAAAGGATATTGGAACAACTTAATGAGTCAGCAATTTATAACTAAACTTAAGCTTATAAATTAATACATCATTCAAATTGAAAAGTAAAACGTTTAAGGAAAATAATTTTGAAAAAGTAAATAATTTAAATTAATTACATTTTATTTGATTATAAAACATTGACGTCATACTAACAAAAAAGCACTTTTTTCTCCTAAAGCACACATTTTAAGGTTAATTTAAGGTTGGTTCAAAAACATTTTAATGAGTTACGTGTTGAAGTGTAAATTGTTCCTTTAATTACTAACATTTCCGAAACATTTATCCCCTTTGTTAAATTAAAAATATTAGTGCGCTATTAAATAACAGGTCTTTGAAGGTAAGTAGGTAAAGTGGGACTAATTTGCTTTGGGTATTTTATTATGGCAGAAGCGTTTTCCGGAAAATACTAATAATGGATGTATTATTGTTGTAAAATTATGTTATTACAATAAATTTAATATGACAAATGAACATTTTTAAATGCGTTAAAAGCATTTTAATTAATTTCTGGAACAGGAATGTCAGTTTTTAAAAAGAACCGCATTTAGTATAACCACAAGTGATGATTCTGTTTTTCCGGTTTCACTAATATATGAAGCGGCAGTTGGTTTACTGTTTGTGAAGTTGCATTATGATGACACCAAGTCAATTTCTGTAAGGAGAGCTTTCTGAACATTGTCGTGCCCTTTGGGCCACGTTTCGCAGCTCCACCGGCAGATTCATGATCATAACGGACGGAATGCACCAACTACAGACTTGACTCCAAAGGTGGACTATAAAACCCAATCTTCAAAAAATACAGTCATTCTGTTTCACCATTCCTCCACAGCAAAAGAATTTGATCCGCTTGGAACTCTGAGGCTCCCGCCTTGAGCTTTTTCCTGTCACCTACCTATCTAGACATCACTTTTTCCTCCACGTTAAACTGAAGTGACGTGATGAGGTGCAGCTTAAACTTGGTCCAGCAACATTGTAACTTGCTTTCTAGGCTCAACGACGACATTCTTTTGTATTTTTTTACCTACGTTTATAACCTTTGTACGTGCCATAGTAGCTTCGGCTCCGACGGAATGAAGGGGCAGTCTGTAAGGGGATTCTCCGCCTTGACTGCTTTCACTGCTCGTTGGAGGTATGAGGCCTCGCTATAGACGCGTGCCTGAAATGCTTAAGAGACCACTACTTTAGGAGAGCGATTGATCAAAATAAAGAAAGTGACCTAGAAACCCTTAGAATTCGATCCCCTTTTCCTAACCACCAAACCCAAACGCAGACCAAAACATTCCTCAACGATCTTTCTCAATAACACCGAGAATCTCTTCTCTGAGTTAGAGGACATTCTTGATGAGACTTCCATAATTTACCACTGACCACAAATCAATCCCATAAACTCCCGTTACTCTTGACACGCGTACACGCAATCACCGTTGGCCATCCTAACCGAATTTCAAGACGAGGAAGAAGAATAACTGAAATTAGAAATTCAAAAACCCGTACCATTCCGTTGCGCAGTTCACTCTGTCTCTCTGCCTTTGAGAACTCTTCGTTCACAATTTACGTAGAGTACTTCTACCGCATCTTTGATTGGCAATTCCTTGCGTCAGTATTAAACTTCTGAAATCGTGCCACCAACATTGCTGACTAACATCGACGCTCTACTTCCCTACCCATGTCAACACACCTTATCCAGATCGAAGAGGGGAAAAAGTTTCCTAGAACGCTTAGTCGGCCAACCAACGCAACGTATCATTAGATCAGATCGGTTACCGGTGCTAGTTAGTATTCACTTGGCTTCTCGCTATCCTAAAGTTGCTTCTGTTAGTTCCAGTTCTACTTAAGCAACGTTTCATTACTTTGCGTCAGAAAAATCTTGATGTTTGCTTCTTGGAAAATGTTGTGTCAAAAACTTCCTGATGTTCTTTCTTTATAATACCATGACCTTTCGACACTGCATTAGCTGCCTATACATCGAGCATCCAGACAATTTGAGATAGATAACGCGAATCACCAAGTACTTTGATTTCTTTAATTTTTATTGTTGATTTATAATAAAATAAAACGCTTTCCCCAAACAGAATACAAAAATTAATCTTATGAGGTATATCACTGGAGTTCTCTCTCTATATTTTATTCGGTAATTTCTTCTATTCCGTATTGCTTGGTTACTAAGCTTATTAGTTTACTTGGCGTATTATGAACATAATCCAATCGAGAAGGTTATATCAAAACCGGAATGTGGGCATCTCTTTGGAATTTCTAGGTCATATTGAATTATTTCGAAATATTAAGAGTTGAATAAAGTCTTTTGGAAACGATTGCATCCTTTCGCGCTTTTCATTCACTTTGATTCATCTGTTAGCACAATATGACGCCATTCATTGTTTAATTTTGCGGAGTCGATAAAGCTCATTTTATTTACAGATGAGATGCTTTTTGTAATCGTAACTGTAGAAACAAGGAAAACTGTGACTAGCACATACCCTTTTAATTTATTACTCGATTTTGATAAGCGTTCAAAAATGATTTCCTTAAAATGCCCAAACAAACAATCAATCGAAAAATCAATTCATTAAAAAAATTGAAAATCCAAGATCAGTCTTCTCTTCGAACAGGATCTACCAAGATTGAGACATATTTGCTAGACATTTCTGATTAGCAAAAATTGCTTTTTTGTGCATAAACGTTTTATCAACCTCAAAAACCACTGGATCATTTTTCTGCACTCGATCCTAGTAGGAATCATGAAACATCATCTGCTCTCCGGTAGAAAAAAAGGGCATGTATACCGAAAAAGCTGTTTAGACCTTAGTGCTTGGAATTGAGGAGTTCGAATAGAGATCTCGTATTGGGGAGACTCTACCATTGCTTAAAACTAACCAAAGTTGAATTTGGTTCCATAGGCGTGCGTCTGAGGTAGGTGAAGTGAGTTTTTTTAAGATATCGAAGCACCATTTAAGATATTGATTTTTATAGTTATCGTATGTGCAATCAGCTACAAAACAACAAATTTTTCTCATTTACCGTTGGCAGTGTAAGAGAAATTCGATATCTAGAAGAAGAACATTTATAGCAGGAAAGGAAGAAAAGGTAAGAGTAAGGGTAATGAAACTTTCCATGTATACTTAGGATCACCTAGGGTAGATTAACAAATTGCTGCTCGAAAACTGCTTAGCGCAAAATATAGCAAAATCTTCAAAACCGTGCAAATCCAATGATTAATTTGAGATAGTTATGGAATGGACCTTTTCGAACAATCCGATTTTCGTTAGTCTTCTTCCCCAGTGCTTTGTTCTCTATCCTGAAGCGAATGGTCATATCGACACGGAACCTTTTTGTTATGTACACTACATCGTGTATGTTTGAAGTTTTATATTGCCATTATATGTGGTACTTATAATTAGTCAAAGTGGTTTATACTAGTGGATAGCCCGATCAATAATTTACAGAAATCTGTAGGGTGTTACTTCCAAAAAGCGCTATCTTCAGGATCAGAAAAATGAAAAATCAAAACTACTGCTGCATCGAGATAATTGACGATCGGAGGACGGTTCAGGCCTTAACACAAGTTTCGCTGAAAACATCGAAATTCAAAAATCCTTAGACTTGAGCGAGAGGGGAGAAAGCAAATTGACTACTTCTTCCAGAGCATTTGGTATTTACTAGTCATTAAACGAAACGGGTTTATAGAATTAATTGTACGTATGCTTAGCTTCCAGTAGCTTTGTTCAAATTAGATTACTAATTAGGTGCGTCGTCGCCCCAATTCTGGGGCGATTGTCTACAAAAAATATGTTTTAGGCGTTTTTACCGAGATTAAATTTGTGACAACGGAAGTGCACCGATTGCACTTATAAACTTCGCACAAGGACGGCCAAGTTCTAAGGGACGCCGCTGCTTCTAACTTAACTAAATGCAACACATGATTACATATTCATTAATCTAACCGCCAAACAAATAGCTGGAATGCCGCAAGTACCGCTTGCGTGTCTTATATGTTACTAGGTCGGAATCTCCTTCCTGACTTATATTTTCAAGTTTTTAGAATCTCAATTTTGTTTCTTAATCATTTCACCTTTACACATCGTAGGGTTTCTTTTATAATAAAAGCAATTCCAGTATAAAAAATAATACTAATAAACAGGAGTGTAACTAAATCCAATTTAATTTGAATTAAAGCCGCAAAATCATTAGAAGGAAGGTTGTTAAGTATTAATTGAGACGAAAAAATAATTGTGTAACAAATTACAGGACAAAAGTCTAAAAGAAGATAAAATTCTCTTTTTAGTTTTCATTGTTCTGATAAAAAGAAACAAATAAAGTGGTGGTTAAGACATTTCCAACAAACGAATTTATTAAAAAAGTTATCTTCTCCCAAATTAAATCGTTTGGAGAGAAAAATTAAAAAGTTAATAACAAATAACGACCGTTTTCGCTTAAACAAAAGATGATTTCCAAATAGAAATTGCTAAAAATATAAATTGGTGACTGTTGTTTGAAATTGAATTTTGTTAATAAAGCGTTAATGCTCTCAATAATAGCAATGTTCGAATATAAATTGTATACTGTGTATTGTTTTGTATTCGATTACACCTATTGTGAATTGAAAATAATAACAAATTGATTATGCCACCGCTTTCAACCTCATGTACAAATGTTACATTTAACTCGTTTACGAATTTAGAAAATGTATAATTTCAACGGAAATCGCGCGCCAGGATTTATTCGGAGAACGATTTGCAGATTAAAATTAAGTATCTCGTTTAATACCGAACAATACGAAATTAAGTCTCGTGAACAGTCCTCTTTAAGTTACAAAATACGGTTAAGACATAAAACTGAATGGCAGAATAAGAGATGTAACAAGTTTGAAAATATTTATGGTATTGATAATCGATAACAGAAACATGTCCTTTATGCACGTTCGTGTGGCGGTGACGGCATGAAAAATACATTTAAACGCTCACATACTGAAATTTTTATATTTCCCAGAGAAAATATCCCCTTGCAGTGCTTCTGTATTCGATGGAAAAGTAGCCGACGAATTTCAGGACGTTCAAAAGAGCAACGAGCTTCATATACCATATAAAGCTTCTTGTGAAAATAAACGTCGTGTATATTTTGGATAACCAGCCGACGACGCGACGACACTAGCTTTACAAATACCATTATTATATTAAGTAAATAAATAAACACCTTCTAACAAACTTACAAAACGTTTTCGCTTAATAGCAGGTTTTATACCCTAGCAACCTTTTTGTGGCTTTTATCAAACAATTCGCGAGTTTTTATTTCTTTCACTTAATAGCAAGAATTACACAAAAGCAACGACTTATTAAAGACTCACAAACACTGACACCTTTCTATAGCGTTATAAAACACCTCTAATACCGCTTACGGCATAATAAATTAGAAAAACCACATTTATGTAGGATTTTACGATTATATTGTTATTTGTAGTACAAAGAATGCAGTTTAACAATACTATTCGGCATTAATTAATAATTATTATTTATTACAGTTAAGAAGTTTTGATTATTAGTTCTTAAACTTGCGCTGTAAATATTATAAGATTATTAGTAGTAATTAAAACATACATAGTATTGATTGACAGGTAATTACAAAACAGTTCTAAAAGCAATAATCTCTACGAAGGATTGAAGGTTTAGAATGAGAAGTAAGATATGTTCCATATAGTAATATCTAGTTGATAAACTTCTGATGTATTATACCAGACTGGACTGAAAAGTTTCCGGAATCGCCCATAGATGGCGGCCGTAATTCAATTAATTTTGCATCATCAAGTAGGCTGATGTTTCAATTGTTCATAGAAAAAAATTTAGTTCACTTTTGATAACCGTTGATGAACTTGTATTTCTTGATTTTGCAATTATGAAGAAAAATGAAATTAAAGCTGTCATTAAATATTTTTTTTTGGAGGGCAAAACAGCCACAGAAGTTAAAGCCAGATTGTGGCGACTCTTCACCATCTTTTTTCATCGTAAGTTTTGGATGTCTGAATTCAAACGTGAACGTACATAGTTACACAATTGTCGAACCTCGTTCAGGACGCCCGAAATCTGCGACTACTCCAGAAATCATTGACAGGATTCATGATATAGTGTTAGACAATCGGCAAATAACAGTTTGTGAAATAGCTGAGGCTGTAGTTGTTTAGAAAACATTCAGTTGATTTCATTAGAAGATTTGTGATTATCGACGAAACTTGGATTCACCATTATATTCCAGAAACCAAACAACAGTCAAAACAGTAGGTTGGCCAGAGAGAATCTGTCCCGAAGAAGGCAAACACAGTTCAGTCTGCTGGAAAAGCAATGGCTTTTGGTTTTTGGGATGCTAAAGGCATTTTACGTATTCAGCAGTAATTTGTGAAAAGCGTCCCCGAATGGAAAAGAAGAAAAACTTGTTTCACGAAGACAATAGACTAATTCATGTAAGTGCAATTGCTCAACAAAAAAAAACCGAGTTGAAGTTCGAAATCGTTCGCCATTTCCCCTACTCTGTTCCCCAAACTGAAAAAATTTCTATCTGGAAAGAAATTAAGGTCAAATGAAAAAGTCATCAACGCTTCAAATCCATATTTTGTAGGCCTCAAAGAAAACCATTTTCGTGAAGGGACTGAAAAGTTGTAGATACTTTGGTTCAAGTGTGGTTGAATTACAGGGTGATTCTATAGGAAAATAAAAAATATTTTATGTTGAATTTAATTTGTTTTTACTTTCATTCCGGAAACTTTTTAATCCAGCCTCGTATATGTAATATAATTATTATTATTTGTATCGTTGAATGAATGAATGAATGACAATAGCTTAAACATTCGGAAGCTAAACCTACTTGTTTTATTTTAGTTAGTTATTATTGCTACACACTACAAATCCGAAGTCCTTTACAGCTATAGATCTCCCAAGAAAACTTAAAAAGCAAAAAAATGTAAGAAACTCTAAGCACATTGATGTGATAATTCTGATTTGTTGAATAAAGAAGCTAAAAGCACAACGACCAAAAGACAAGAATATGACAAATAAATAAATTTATGGGAAAATAAATCAAGGAAAAGATAGGAAAAAGCAAACAAAAATACCAAAAAATGTTGTGAAATCTAAACGATACTTGTAAAGTATAAAAAATAATAAAAAAACTTAATTAGAGAAATTACATTGAATACTTCTTTTCCAGGTCTTGAGAACAGTTAAGCGTTTGGTTTTGTCATTGGCTTTCAGTATTATAATAAGACATAAAAATATATTTTTGCTTGCTTCAAAAACGTCCTTCCGATGATAAAGGATACATCGTTTCATAAATACAGTAATTTAAAAAAAATTAAGATATTTATACTATGTTGATTAATTGCATCTTTGAATCGAGTCACTTTGATCAAAAACTTCAGTAGAACTTGCTACTCTGATTGCAGATGGTCAATGCAGTAACGCTATCAAGAACTTAAAATATTCAAAATTAGACAGATACGCAACTGTATTCTTGACATTGTGTTATTTTAATCTATTACCAGTCAATATCCTGTGTTTGGAACATACTGTAATATATTTTTTCAAAATTCTATTGGAAGATAAGTTAAACTGACTTACAATTATCTCTGCTCTTCTACAGAAGGCTCTGGAGAACAATAAGTTAGTACACGGGGCATCTAAAAGTTAGTAAACAGTTTTCAAGAATATGATGACTGTTGTAGTTTAAATATTCCCAAGTGCTCGATAAATACAATTCTAGAACATTTCATTTTGTACAATGCAATTTAAAAAGAATACCATCTGCGTCATTGTCCTTCATAAGGCGTTGCATAGTGCGACAAACTTCTTAAAATGTGAACATAAATGGGATTTTAGAAAACATCCAATATGTAACTCATTATTAAAGTTCTTTTTACCCCCATCCCCCTTCCCGCCCCCACTTGATTAGTCAAGGCAAATAAACCGCATTTCTGATAGAAACTATAACTTTAGTGCCTTGGTTACATAAATAACTATTTTATCGAATCAACATTTTCTTTATTATTTTAAATGAAAAAAAATTATATTTACAACTCTTATCTGTCATATTTCTTAGTTTGCATGTATTGTTTCAAATACCAGAATTAGGTATCACTTTTAATCAATATTGTACATATTATCTCCTACCTTTTCACAGGATCTCGAAGTGGTCACATCTTATTAGCAAGAAAGACATTATACGAGACAATGCAGGAATGTGCAAACAGCAAGTTTACAGAGAGACGCGGTCATCTGGTGGAAAGAATTATTGTAATGACAAATTTTCCACAATCATCTTCATCTGAGGTATAAGTCTTGCTTTCCTTTTTTTTTGTCTTTAGAGTAAAGAAGAAATGGAACGAAGCCTGTAGGAAAAAGGTCGTCCTTTCCAAGACTTCATTGTTTTCAGCTAACGCTCTAAGCGAAAACGAACAACTGAACTACGATAATAAATCGGTTCAGCAGAACTAGCATACGCTGCTCAATTGAGTTTGCGGTCTGAAGGACAGCTAGACAGTGCGTATATTATAAAAGATATTACCGATGCTACTCCAACTAGAGCAACAAAGTGCAGACGCGGATATAGAGAAATAGGCCGTGATCAAGCTGTCGCAACTATAGTTGCAGACAATTTAACATCAAGACAATACCAGTTTCTAAAAGTTCAAGCCAAAGAAAATAATTACAACTTATATCCACATAACCATGTAAAAATAGCAAAACAACGTTGTTATCCAAATCCACTGATAGCAACCGATACACTTGCTGAGATAAAATTGCAGTTAATATTGGATCATACAGTCGAACGTCTCATTCAAATTGTATCTGAGGTTATACAATATTTAAAAGATGAAGAGTTAGAAAATCTGTGAATTTGTAACGGGAAAATGCCCAAAAGTATGCACAAGTCCCGTATAAGCCAGATATCGGTAGATGTTCAAGCCCATAGCTCATGTCGAAGACGGGAGTAGGTATATATAGGGTCCACCCAAAATACCACCCTGTAGATTAACACTTCAAAATTGTATCCGGAAACTAAATTGTATTCTCTTTTACCTACCAAGGAACCTTTGTTGGTTCCGCAACTTAAAATAAAATAAACTTAATAAATCTCCAGCCTCTCTCTCGTTTCTCCAAACTATAAACAAAGCTTTATTCACAAAATCAAATATTATGCGGGTTGCTAGAAGCCAAGGTCCATCATCACGACACCTAAATAAGCTTATAAAACAAAAACAAACTCCTAGAAATAAGAACACAAAAGTTAAACTACATGAATTTATTATTATGCTTTGAAATCGAGTAAAATAAAAATTCACAAAAAGATTCAAAATAATATGGTTGATTGAAGAAATTATTACTTTACAAACATCAAATAAAAGAATGACAATTATTACATAAAAACTAGGTCTGAAGGACCCGTCAGATAAATGCGTTTAGAAATCATTAAATCGCAAAATACTTATTGTATTAAACCCCTCTAAGCAAACAAAATTGAACATGATTTAAAACTATTAATAAATTTAGAACATAGGAACTTGTATTACTTCAAACTAAAAGAAAACGTTCAAAAGATTTCTATAGAATTTAAACTACCTATTGTTTTCCCTAGATTTTTCCGGAAAGAATACACTATAAAGATACTTTTCTAACATTAAAATAAACCAAACATTAACGTTAAATACTCAAAGCATTTGAACAAAACAACATAAAAATACAATCAAATATATGTAACATAAACAACTATTCCTTAATCTAAATCTGGAGGTCCTTTGAGTTTCCAGCAACTTTTCCAAATACAAAAGCATTGAATTTACACTAAATTTAATTACGAGAAGGCATGGTTTCAACCCCTAATAAATTTTTAAACACTTAACTTCCACAAACACAAAACTTTAATTTTCTCAATAACGAAGAGAATACCAGATCTCTCGATGGACACTGAAGATGGGATATTGATTCCATCAGCCAGGTAGTATGACGAAGATAGCGAAGTCAAGGAACACATAACGGAGATTTCCATAATGACTAAACCAAAACTCAAGAAGAAAGTGGGACTAAATAATTTCCAAATAACTGGCTCGACACGGTTACTCCTTTACACGATCCTTCTAATGAAGACAGGGACGATGAGCTTGTCGTTCATCTCCACATACTAGTAAAAATACAGGTAACACCTTTCAGCATATGAATTTTTACGTTCCTCCGCACAATGATGCGTTAATATTTTAATCCTCAAAGAGGCCTCCCTCGAGGATTAACTCAAAATGCAAATTAATGCCCATAAACCATAAACCAAATAGAAAACCAAAGCAAATTCACAGCCACTAAAATGTCGAAATTAACCGTGCGCCACACTTAAAGATCGAAACAAAACGCGAGAAGCACCGGGTCCGCTTGGACCCGCGAGGGCACGGTGAACACCCGCGTTCCACGGTGTCCAAATTTCGACTCGCCGAGAAAATCACAAAGTACCAACAAAGGGAACGGTTTGGCAAAAGTAGAAAAGTCAGTTGTACACGATATCCCCAAACAAAATACAGGCGATAAATTGGATAATGGAAAACTACTGGATATCATTTCTTTACTGTAGAACTGTCTTCTGCCAGACATGAATTAGCAAATTACGAACATGTTCTTTCTTGGAAATACAGTTGAAAAATATAACAAAGATTTAAAAAACAGCACAAAGCACGTTCAGGTCATAAAATAATGTATCGGATTTCACTAATGAAAGAAGTATAAAACCATTTATCGAACACATTTTAATTCTTAACAACAGAACTCCAAAGAAAAATATCTGTTAGCAATATAAACAACTTGCTAAACATTAAAAAGTAAGACGAAGCGATAAATTTATATTAAATGAATGTATTTAAAGCAAAATTTAACGTAAAATTGGGATAAGTATGCAAAACTTTAAAATGGGACTGTGACGGTAGTAGTAGACACATCATGTATAAACATCTTTTCCACATCGTTTGTCGCGTTACAAATCATCAGCGAAAATATTGACTCTGGCAGTAAAGTCATTATTTGGCAAAACCATAGATCTCTATCGACTAGATACGGCAGACCTTTTTACAATGATAGGTGGAAAGGTTTGCAATGCGGCAACATCAACCCTACTCATTCTAAATATGTTATATATGTAACTCTACGTCTAATGACTAATAAAATAGATGAAATATTGGCAAGAAAAACGAAAGCGCAGAATTTTAAATTCGGTTTATCCCCTTACACATGCATGGATTCGTTTCTTTGAGGCGTTGCTTCATTTGTCCTACAAGCTACAAATCGGAAAGTGGCAAGCCCGAAGTGAAAGTAACAAATTAACTGTATCTGATAATAAAAAACACATACAAGAAGAATTTAAAGAACAGTTGGGTCTTATTGTTGATCGGTCAAAACCATGATAATGCCAATAATGATAATACAGCCCGTAGATTTCTGAAAACGCAGAAACATCATCTTATATCACTGGAGTAGATCCAAATATAATCAAAAGGTTCCACACAATATTAGTTTGCTTGTCGTGCGATTTCAAAATTAATTCGGACAAGTTTAAGTATTATGCTACAACTACAGCGAGGATGTATGTTCAAAGATACTCTTGGTATAGCATGCTAACAACTCTCACAAATCCTAATTAATTCTGCAGAAACCATTTCTCCTAGCATACTACCAATAGGCCAAATGTCCGAAGAGGCTTAAAATGTCTAGAAAGCAGACGCTGGATATTTAAAAAACTGTGTTAATATCAAATCCTCTCATTAATAATCTTCAAAGAAATCAGCAAAAAAAATAAAATTACTACCCACGGAGGCTTTGGTACTATTAAAGAACTTAATATACCTCCAAAAAGACATGAAGTTGTTGCGGGAAAAACTGGGATTAGTGACCCATCGGTAGTGTAAACATATATAAAATCGATATACTTAGAGCAAGCGATAAACGATAATAATAATGCGGTAATCTTGGGCGTTTCGATATTGAGAGGGTGCCAGCTGTAGTAAAATGTCGGTGATCTAGTTTCGAATAGAAGACCCCACAGCCGATCTTCATATATAGATCAGTAGGTGAGATGTTAGCCACAGTCGAACCATAGATTTCAATAACATACAGATAAATAACATGGAGATCGTACTGCACTCTAGTTAGATACTTACTTACACAAGATCATATCAAAATCCGTATGAGAGCGTTGACGTCACTGGAATCCAGGTTAGCTGTTGCTGTAAGGTTTTAACGAGTGTGCTCATAACTCAATAAAAGATCAGAAATAATTAATACATTTATTGGCATACTGTAAAGAAGTGATTGCACAAGAAACAGGATACAGCAGTCCCGTACAATAATGAAAATAAATTCATACACCTAAATAAACAATAATAAACAGCCAAACAACAGTACAAAAATATAGACAGCTAAACAATAAATGCGATCAGGTGATACTTATCAAAACAAGAAGCACTGGAATAATGAAGGCAGGGTACACATACATATGATGAACCGACCGTTGATATTAAAATAAAATTCCTTGATCTTTTAGAAAGAAGCATGTAGTAATAACGATGTTTTTATGTTCGTCACCTGACCTGCAATTAACTATGGTTTTCTATAAAAGAATATAAATAGATAATTCGGTAAACAAAATTGCTTGACAAACTGTAACGTTACGTTAACAATATTTATCACAAGTGAACGATAAAGGTATATATTAAGTCTTTAAATATCATGCATAAGAGGATGCAAACAAATAAAGATAGCAAAGTTCAAAATAAAATAATTAAGTTATGATTCAATGAACCAAACATTTCTATCACACAATGTTTTTAACCGATCTTTCGCCAGTGTGAAGCGGCGTGTGAGTAACCTTTTTACAACGGGGTTACTCTTCTCCAAGCGGTTGGTGACGTACGGTAAAATGTAGATAGATTTCGCAAGTGATTGCGAAGGTGGGTTGGCAGATTGTGTGTGCCAACGATGCTTCTTCATAAGACGTTAAGTAAAATAAGGGTAACATGTATTTATATCCTTTAGAGAGCGGAACCAGCTGTTAGCACAAAGTTCACTAACCTCACGGCACTTTTACACAAGTTTTAATTCGCAGATATTACATAAATATTTACAGATAATGGACATCTCCCTTATACGTTAGTTAATACGGTAATTATAAGTGATTTATCATACATCTAATTAGAGTACGGCAGTGCGAATCTCGCAGGCAGTTCGAAAAACAAGAAAAGTTTAGGTATTATGAGATAACTAGCGGTACGATAAGTTGCGAGAGTTCAATGTGGGCTTAATTGGAAGATTTCGCCTGTTGGCGATGCTTTTAAAGATACGGAACGATAAATATTCACACAGCCGGTAACTTCCGGAGATTATCAGTACATTAAAGAACGAAGACAGAATTAAATCGCAAACTTTGCACTCAGGTACAATTAACCTTAGCAGAAATTATTTATTCCTCGGTACTTCGCGAAAAACTTTCAAGTCCTAAATATCCTACAGGGGAGTAACATGAGAAGTACGTGTCGTGCTTACGGAGGCGGCAGAAGAACTCTATTTTTAAAAAAAAAAAAGGCCCCCCCCCCCCCCCCCCCCCCCCCAAGAAGGTTGTACACAGATAATTGGCTGTTTAACATATCGAATGTTTAGACAAATCAATCACATAGTGCAAGCAGGGTGTGATGTAGCGAGAACTTGCACTTTACGTTAGAGAATTATAGGAAAAATAAATCTCGTCTATGCCTGTCAAGTTGTCAGATTTATAGTTTTAAGGGTAATAAAACCAAACGATAAGAGTGTAAATTTTTGTGAAATGCAGAAATGAAACCAGAAAAATATAATTTTCTAGGCGAATTGTATCTCTAATTTAGTATTAAGAAAAGATTTTATAAAAGAATAACAGAGAAGTTCAACGTTCCCAGGTTATAAATTACGACAATGTCAAGGAGCATTAAACGAAAAAGCTTTTCTATTGAAGGAAGGCGTTAAACTTTAATTTTTAAAAGGAAATAATGTATTTACGAACGAAAAGCGTTTATAATACGAGAGTATTATTGTTAGTGATTAATTTCAAATCGTATACTTAATTAGATTTCTTAATTCTTAATTTTCGCATATAATACAATCTACTTATGTGTTCAGATTTACTGTTTTAAAATATTACTTAAATTCTTATCGCTAATAAATTATCCCTAATAAACATCAATTGAAGTTAAACTTGATAGTATAGATAGGTTATTATGTTAATAAAATGATTTAAAATTAAACTTGATGTTTTTTTATACGGATCATTATTTTCCTGGCCTCACTGTATTATATAACAACTAAGCATTATTTAATGGTTGTAAATTGTAACTATCATCTTTATGTGTATTTCTAGTGTATTTATCAACCATTTTGCTCAATTGGTAATATAATCTTTAAAGTTTTTATTTGTGGCCACATTTTAAAAAATTTGTCGCACTGTGCGTCGGTCGAAAGCGGTACCAATTTATTCAAATGTGTCGAAAAAGTGTATTTCAAATTTTATGTACATTATAGATCATGTTTCTTACTGTGAATTGAAATTCTATTAGTATATTACTATGGAACAAAATCATAAATGCAAAGAAATTAGCAAAGAATTTTGAAGACAATGATCTTGAGAATAAGAAATATGTGACAGGTACGATGAGGAACCATTATTAATAAAAATAAACTATAAAAGCATGACTGTCGATTGGTATATGATAAAGGTGCAAGAATAACTTTTTAAATGTTTCTGGACAATCAGCATCATTGTGCATCAGCTTAAACAAATTGTACCTATCTCTATTTGGGTTTCTAGGAAATACAGGTTGAACCTTGAAAGAAGCTCTGTGTTATTACAGAATCGCTTTGGACAGATTTTATCAATCCGATATAAGAAATTTAAGAAATCTATGTTGCATTTTTTCAAGTAGCAGATTTTGATAGTTGCAGGTCGGAAACCAAATCAATGAAGCAATTGTTGAAAATGTCTGCTATTTCTTAAAATGAAATCTAAAGATTTCAACGCGTCATTAACACTGTTCTAGTATTAATGTTACATTTGCATACGTTTAAGTAAACGTTATCGTTTTAACTCAATTTGTAGAGTGTTTAAATCATATTGAAGAAGTATGCAGTCATTTATCAAGTTTATTTCTGCATAATGTAATTAGAAATTGTCTGCAAACAACAAACATTTGATTAGGTTAGAGCCTTGGGGAACCCCTGAAATTACTTCAAAGATCTACGAGCCAGTGCGATGTAATTTGATGTATTGTCTCATGTTTGATAAATATGACCTAAACAAAGAAATTAGTGCATCTGAAAACCTCAATAGTTGAAGTTTATCTCATAAATTAAAGCGATCAACTTTATCAAAGGTTTTTTGGAAGTCGGTATAAATGCAGTCAACTTTCCTTTATCAACCATTTCGGTAATAAATTGTGTATAATAACCCAGATTAGTCACTGCTAATTGCTTTTGGATAAAACTATGTTGTTTGTATATAAACAAGATAATTTCAAATACAGTGGAACCTCCATAACTCGATATCCAAGGGGCGCGATTATTAGTTCGAGTTATAGAAAATACGAGTTACAGAAAATTACGTGCAATTGGTATTGAAGTGCAAGGGGACGCAATAAATTTTGAGTTGAAGAGAAATTCGAGTTACAACAGAAGTTCGATTTATGGGGGTTCTACTGTATTTCGAAAGAGTACATAATATAGATTTAGATCTTGATACTGTTAGGGTTACGTTACATGGGAAAACACTCGAAGGATTAACTATAATAACTAATGCAACAAAGTAAATTATACACAAATAAAAAAAACAACGAAACTTTAAGCTCACAGCTGATGAATTGAAGTCTTTCATTAAGATTCTACTATTCAGTGGTTATCAAGAAAACACACATTAGCAGCAATATCCTGATGCTGGCATACCTTCGGTTTGCAGTTTAATACTTCAAAAAAGTAGAAAGATATCTTCATTTAACCAATAACTCACATACTGACAAAAGGAATAAAATAATCATATTGTGATAAAATAATACAAAACGTTCTCAAATTTAGTGTGGTTTATTCACATTTGTCAATGGATTAAACAATGGTTAGTAATGCGAGCGACATTTAACCAAAATCTTTATATGCGTTGTCGAATAACAGCACATCTTGAGGTAAACACAGTTTGAGACCTGTATGTTGAGATTTAACGCCTGTGTTATATTCGATTGCACCTGGACATTTATAGAAGTTTAACAAAAGCTTTCTATTGTTTTTTTGTAGCTCTTCATTTTTTATGTGCCATTCAGCACCAATAGCTTGATTTGAAGGATTTGCAGTTTTTACTATGAGTTTTGTTACAAGTGCCCCATATTACACACGCGTACATCAATACTCAGATACAGTATTTTAACACACTCGCTTTTTGATGGTGACTTTTTAATCAGTAGCGAACAGCCAGATGAGCATAACGCAAACTTAGTTTGTTGTTTATGTGAATACTTCACGTGAGTCGTCTTACAGCTTGATCTTTTAGGTTTCGTGAAATTTGATTATTAGCTATTGGTGGCGGATCTTCGGGTCTTAGGAGAGTAAATATTTTTGTTTCATATCTACTGGGATTTGGGTTATGTTCCATTTACGAAAAAAAAAGATTGCAAAGTTGGTCATCAGTTGATTGCACTTTTGAAGGTTCTTCTCGGAAATCGGTTTGTTTTGTAAATTTACTAATTCCATTGAGTGTTACTCTTTTGGACGCTTAATAAAGTGCATAATAGGCTACTAGGACGGTAACTACTTATAATGTTTTTGCCTATTCCTAGTTTTAGAATCAGTATAATCTTTACATGTTTTCACGAATTTGGAAAATACCCAATAGCTAGGCCAATGTTCAACATAACTGTCAGATTTATAAAGAGATTAGAAAGAAACCCTATCGCCATCGTCTTTGGAATAAGAAACGTAGGGCGTAAATTAAGATTGATGTGCACTTGTTAATTGTCAAGGTCTTGTCAATTATTTAAAATTGCTTTTTTGATTTTAAGTTTTGTGTGATTTAAAAGAAAAAAAAATCTATTTATTAGAAGCTTATTTCCGTACTGGTCGATTAGAAGATGGAGAGTGATTATTTTCAAAGAATAACCTCAAAATTTGATAGTTAATATTGCCATTTATAGCTACAATATTTCAAGCGGCGACGTACGAGGGTGGTCTGAAAAGTTTCCGACCTCAACGTGAAGATGGCAGCACTCGTACATAAAAGCTACTGAATTTCGTTGTTCATCTGTTGACAGTTACTCACCAAAGTTTCAGCCATTTTGGACGCGCAGTTTTTATGTAACAGTCGTTTGAGTGAGTTGATGTGAGTTTTTTTGTGAAAATGGACAAAATCGAGTATCGAGCTGTCATTAAATATTTGTTTTTGAAAGGCAATACGCCTTCTCAAATAAAAGATGAGTTGGATTCTGTGTATGGGGACTCTGCACCATCATTTACCACAGTGAAATTTTGGGCTGTTGAATTTAAACGTGGCCGTAAGAGCTTGGGAGACGATGAACGTTCGGGACGTCCAAAAACTGCAACTACCGACGAAAATGGTGCTAGACGACCGCCGAATTAAAGTGAGAGAGAGAGCAGAGGTTATGAACATGTCGAAAGAACGTATTTGTCACATATTAAATCAACATTTAGGCATGAGAAAGCTGTCCGCGCGTTGGGTGCCGCGTTTGCTCACGTTAGACCAAAAACGTGTTCGAATGAATATTTTCAACGCTCTTTTGGCGCAGTTTAGGCGAAATAAATCCGAGTTTTGGCGCCGATTAATTACTGTAGATGAAACTTGGATACACCATTATACGCCCGAAACAAAAATACAGTCCAAACAGTGGACTGCAAAGGGGGAACCGGCTCCAAAAAAAGCAAAAACTGTTTTTTCGGCTGGGAAAGTGATGGCGACTGTTTTTTGGGATAGTCATGGAGTTATTTTAATCGATTATCTTCAAAAAGGTAAAACCATTACAGGAGCATACTATGCATCATTACTTGACAAGCTGAAGGCAGAACTTGCGAAAAAATGGCCACATTCGCAGAAAAAGAAAATCCTGTTTCACCAAGACAACGCACCGTCTCACACCTCAGCGGTTGCCATGGCGAAAATCCACGAATTACGGTTTGAACTGCTTGACCATCCGCCTTACTCACCAGATCTAGCCCCAAGCGACTTCTTTTTGTTCCCTCATCTAAGAATTGCGCTCGGAGGACAAAGATTTTCGTCAAATGAAGAGGCAATCACCTTCGTGAACAATTATTTTGCAGAGAAAAATGCCGAGTACTATTCGGACGGGTTACAGAGATGGGAGCATCGCTGGGAGAAGTGTGTAGAGTTACAAGGAGACTATGTTGAAAAATAAAAAAAAATTTTTAGAAAAAATGTTTTGTATCTTTGTTAGGTCGGAAACTTTTCAGACCACCCTCGTACGTCTTTAATTTTAAATAAGGTTTCTGTTTGATCGCTCTTTATTATACATTTAGGTTTAGTATAACGTCCTGGTGATCAAATCATGTCTAGGAGCTTTCTTATTGGGCAGTCGACTTATTTCACCGTTAATTTCTTGTAGAGAGGTTGTTTCTGTAGGTATGTCATCGTGGGCTGGCAAAATCGGATTAACTTCGTTTTCAATATGTTTACTGAATTGAAATTAACGACCTGACTATGAAAGTATTTTTGTAATCGTACATAAACGACATAGTAATGTATATATAACTAAATATACAGGGTGATCATTTTAAGACTTCCCACCTTGAATAACTCTTTAATTAGTAAAATTATCAAAAATCGCTGAAACGCTTCGAGTTTGTTTTGGAGGGGGACATTTAATAACCTACTCTAGTCAGTTGGGGAACTGTTACTCTCCCCCCCAACCTCCCCCTCCCCAGAATTTTAAATGGCACTACCCCATGTGTGATATATCATTTTAAAGCGTATAAAATTTCCAATCTTTTACATCAAACAAAATTAAAATCGGCCCAGCCGTTCGTGAACTAAAGACAGAAACGTATTGATTAAATTACATTCATTTTTGGTTTTAATTCACGAACGACTGGGACGATTTTAATTTTATTTTATGTAATAGATTGAGAATGTTATACCCTTTAAAATGATTTTTCATAATTTTACTAATTAAAGAGTTATTCAAGGTGGGAAGTTTTAAAATTATCACCCTGTATAAGTTTTTCTATTTATTAGTCTAACTTGTCATCTCACAAAGTTAACCTCAAAATTTATAGTAAATTAATTTCTGATCTTGCATAAACGATTACAAAAAAGTTTGTTCGATACATATGTGCGCTGTCGCTCTGCAAGCTCTCGACTTTTTTTGCCAAATTTCGGTCTCACATCTGAAATACGACGTGACAGCGTGCTTATATCGAAATAGTATACTATTTCCAGGTGATTGGCTAAGGGTTGGCTTTTGTCTGAGTCCTTTACGTATATGTTGCATTATTAAATTCTAATATGGAAGTAGTGTTTGGTTTTTGTGTGATTTGCTTTGTAGTTTTGAAGTATCATTGGGATTTATATCGGAAACTTTTTGTGGATTTGAGTTGATACGAAACTTTTCTAGTTGATAAAAAATTAGTATCGCTTGCTACTACTTAAGTTATTGGGGTAAAGACAAAAACAGACTCGCATGAGCGGAGTAGTCCTTTTACAAAACCAGAATTCAGTCGATAAAGTGGTGACGGCCATTATTTACTTATTAGATTCTGGGTATAGCAATGATGTAACACTACTCGAACATTGTTTTGTACTTTCCACACAAATTATTTGTGTATTCTTCGTTATAGAAGTTTGATTCTTGTAGACAAACTATCATGCAACTGCGTACCTCCAACAGTTAAAAAAAAATGGGGAAAAATTATTCACATCTTTTTTTTTTACTAACCTCTACTCGGAGAAATGTGAAATAATAATAATGTACATAGTGAGCATGTTCGAGCCTTACGGTAACATCCAAGTATGTTAGGTTGCTTTCTAGATGGTCTTCCTCTCCCGAATATGGTAGAATATTTTCGAAGTATGTCCCGATGTGATATAAATACTATACTAAACAGCTGCAGTTAGGTTAGTGGAGTGTTTACGAAAATAATGGAACAGAAAGTCTGAAGATTAAAAAATAAATTTTAATCGATAGATTGAGAAAAGAATGAAATAGTTGGGTACACTAGAACATCCTTGCTTCTGCACACGTAGATATCGCACCTTAGGGATTAATGCTGTGCTTGGTGACCACGCACTACGCTGAGAATCAGTATAATGTCATAACATAGCGTCGTTGAAGTTGATTTTTCTGCGTCTCGGTTAAATGTTCACAAGATAAGTATTTAGGCTTGGTTTGTATCTTTGCATGCGGAGATTAAATGTAAAATGTAATTCGCATGCTATTTATACTTTCAATAACAGGAAATCTGAAATCCAGCGTTTCTGCTGAAATTTTTACTGTGGACAAATCGTCAGATGCGAACATGAACTAGTCTTTATCCACAAAATGGTATCCAATGTTACCCGCCTTTTCTCTACTTACTTTGCACTATAAAATTGCAAAAGGGCAACAGTTCTCTAGTTTAAAAATTCTTATAAATAGAGTAAGGCGAAAAATGGCGGTTTTCAAGTATACTGACATGAGCAAAACTCGGCAATCAAATTTGAACTGTTTAGTAGAATCACTCTTTTTTTAATTGGAATAATTCCATTTATAAATGAAGTTTCTGCAGATAACTTTTTGTTGTTGTTTATTTCAAAAAAAGTCACACATTAAGCTGATGTACCGTTTATAGAGGGTGAGACAATTGAGATTTAAAAATCTAACTTATTTAAAAGGTAGTTTAGTCATTGAACTGTGTTTGTTCTTGAAACTGCTACAAGAATTGGGTGACTGTATTTGTGGGATGTTCAAGAATTTATGTTATGATAAAAAGAATATTAATAATACCAAAGATTTCAAATTTCTACAGACCCGTTATAGATACTAATGTGCCATAACTGAGCAGTATATGAGAAATTACACATTGCAAGAGGTGCAAAAACTAACATTTACTAGCTGCAATGACTTAAACAAACGAAGCACTTAATATTGGAGTAGTTGAAAAGTTTCCAATTCACCACAATTACCAAATCGATTCCAGTCTTTGTCTGCGGATAGCACATTTTCAATAAAAGAATAAAAGAGAATAATCAAACAGGGCGTTTTCTCAACTGTAAAAACTGAAATAGCATTGAAAAGATAAAAACGCATTGAAATTGTTTGTTTGATATTCAAGCTGATCATGTCTGAACATTTTCTTCAAAATGGTATTTGGAGAACTCGAACTATAGAAGAATACTGTTATAACTTCTAGTAAGTTCAATTTGATAAAAGTCTAGCTTAAACAAGCCGAATTTCCTTAAATCTTATTCATAGAACGCAAAGCATCTTTAATATTGTAGATTTTCCAGTCAGTACCCAGTTTGCGTACTAAACCAATCTTTGAGTACAACTCGTAATATTTTTCTGGGTTCTTTACTACACTGTGAGATCTGATCAGCTTTTCAACCCTGCCAAACACCCTATCAGCAGGCATATACGAATGACCTCTAACTGGAAAATACAATGTTATGTTCTTGATTATGGTGGTGCTTCGTTATGTAACCACGTCATAAGCATGTGCACGATATGACTATTCTTATTTTGTCCGGCTCAACCATCGGAAAAAAAATCGTTTTGTCGAGACATCTTCTGGAATATTTACGTGTCGCACAAAATCTAATAGTGCAGAGCCAATTTCAATACAACCTTGAGAGGCTTGATCTTCTTTCCATGTATAAAATACTGGACGACGAGTTATAACATCGATTACGCAAAAAGCATTAAATGACAGCTGCTGGGCATAGAAGGTTTCACTGATAGGAACTCTAGGCAAGCCTTGCACTTGTTGCAAGTCAAAACAGAAAGTAATTGCATTTTCTGGATTTTCATTCAGCAACTTGTAAAACTGCTTGGCTCGAAGCTTGCGAACGCGTAAGTTTGTCACTAGTTTCTGTTGTTCAGTTTTATCTTTGCTTATCGATATCTGATTTTGATGTCTTTCGCAAAAGCCACAGACATCCGTAGCAGGACTTCCAAACCCGATGTTAAAATCGTTCTTGAATAAACAGCTAAAGAACTTGTAATTCACCTTATACTCTTTGGTTACACTATCATTATAAAGTTTGTGTAAAGTAGTGATGTTCATTTCAGAAGATAAATAAATTCGTCGTGATTTGGCACGACCATAGTGACTCTCTTGGCCTTTTAGAGTTGCAATAAACTTTCTAACCTTTCTTTTTGTCTACATAGTTTCTGGATTTCGTATCTCCTCCACGTTTTTCTGAAATGCCAGTCCCAGTTTTCATTTGCTTTGCAATTGTCTGGACCCTCTTTTGACTGACACTAAATATAGCTAGAAACATTTTTTGGCACACTTCTAGTCTACAATGTTTTGTACATAGACTGTATTCTAGGAAAAACTGGTGATGTTTTTGAGTTTTTGTCGTGGAATTTTTATTGTAATACAGTGTGAAAGTAGAACATCTTGTTTTATTTTGTTAGGATGTTTAAAAAACTTTTCCCGGCAAAATTGGATATCGTCTACTTTCAGCAAGTTACACTTAAATCGATTAGTATCTTTATGTTTACACGGAACTTTAAACATCTCCAGATTTGGATCATGGTTTCCATACCTAAACGTGAGTTCAAACTGCAGAGCATTTCTTAACCTATAAAACTTATGGTCTTGCCTAATTTGTTTTTTTCGTTCCTTTGAAGTTGTATTGCGTTGCCTTTGACGACTACCACGATCTGAATCACCAACTACGTGCTCAGTATCTATTACAGAAGATATTTACATACGTACGTACATATGTAATTACCTCGACAATAAATTTACAGCGTAATCAACACTACAACAGTCTTGCCACAAATGAATATAACAGTAATATTAAGCATTTGCTACTATGGGCATATACGTAAGTTTATGCGAGATAAAACTCCCTTTGCAAGTTTTGCAATATTTGAGTATATGTTTCATATGAGACAAAATGCTAAACGGTTGTCAACTATGATGATGGACTAAATACGTTTTGTTAGGGCAGGCGTGAGGGACAAAAAGCCATTTAAAAGTCCAGGAGGTTTTCTTAGTGCAGTTTATACGGGACAAAATATGTTTTGGAAGTCAAGATATGTCTAGCAAGATAGAAACGTAACATAAGAACAGTTTTTGCCGCAAAGTTAATTTTTTTAAAATGGACAAAATGCCTATTAGAAGTCTGCTCCTTATATATTCGTTGTGTTCTTCACTCATCGCACCGTGGTCATTTGAAGAGATCAAGACAATCAACATCTACCTTCAAACTAAGAATGTATGTGAATGTCGTTCGTCCCTGGAAAATTTAATGTATTTGTCATAAGAGAAATCTTGTGTAAACCAGTGCAGTGAATAGTTCCAGTATTACGGTAAATAATTCTACCCCTTTTAAAATTGTGTCTTGTGAAGAAGTTAACGTTGGCGCATCAAGCTCGTCAACTGCGAATGTTGTTTGCTAACGTACCTGTATTTCACTGTCTCGTCACCAGTTGCTTTGGATAAAAGTAACCTAAGATTCCTAATCTGTAACATCGCTTCACATTGGTGAAAAACCTTGTGATATTTGTTTACAGCAGTGAAAAGTGAAAAATGGTTCGTGCATGTTAAAGAATTTATTGTGGCCATGTTTACCTCATGTTTACTTGTTTTACGTTTACTTTTATGTATTTACCTTTTTCGTTATATGTGTTTATATTAAAATGATTTTCAAGCAGTGTGAACCAGGACCGCTGTAATCTGTTCATTGTATCAATTTAATAGTATGCTAATAGATGTTATCAACTTATCTCTTGGTTTTCCTCTTGGTATTAGCATACACATAGATGGTTTCAGTGATTTGCTGTTCCGGAGCCAAGGGACGTTGACCTTCACCTACCTACATAATGTCAGCTTAATTCCTCATTGGGAGTATAAGTATCTTAAGAAAATGCAGTACAATCTCGATTTTGTCTCCTTGTATAGCGTTCGAACCTGTGGTTCGACCTTGATGAGCATCTCGCCTACTGACCTAGATACTGAGATCAGCTGTAGGGTCTCCCTTTTGAAATGAGGTTACCGACTTTCTATTGCGTCTGGCACCCTCTCGATCCCGAAACCCATAAAGATTCTCGTATCAATACTACCGTTTATTGTCGGCTCTAGGCCTTCCTCGCCCACGACCGGTCTTCGACTGTCAAATGCTAGCATTACAGGTGGCATACCGATTTTATATATGGTTGCGTATATCGATGGGCCACTAATCCCAGTTTTGCATGTAACATACTAAAGGCAATTTGATTGTCTTAGAATAAGTTACAATTAAATGCGTTGAAAAATGCCCACCACCTATCGCTATACACACTTTATCTCGCCTACGTATACTGTTCAACAATATTAAGAAAACAAGCAATCTTAAGTTTTAATATTGTAGGACTTCTGAAATCTTGACTACCTGAAAACGACGTATCACATAAAAAACTACAAAAGTACTGTTTGCCCTTAAATTATCCGTATATGGATAAATGATTTGCATCGCATTTCCAAGTTTACTAAAAAGACAAATTTGACAGACCAATAACACATGGATTAAGATCTCGCAAGCAGTACCCTTCCACTCAAACAATCACATCGGAAGGAAATAGCAATCAGAAATATGTAACAAAAGTAGAAAGAAAGAATTTTTATAAGAAAATTAGAAAAAATTGAAGTTTAAAATTAGAAACTAGCTTCAATAGATGAATACAGTTTTTACGAAAGAGATGTAAAAACAAACTTAAAAATCCCTGTTAAGTTAAGAGTTAAGTTAAGTTAAGAGTTAAGTTAAGTTAAAAGAATACCTATTTAACGAAAATCAAAAAGGGTGGGCATTTACGATAAATTTGTTTCTCATAAACAATTCGACTGTCGAGTTTAATATTTGTTATTTTGGAAGGTCACTACTAGGTTTTCAAAATCCAATTAATACACATTCTAAATTTCTTTTTATTTTTATATGACAATAATTAATTTAAAAATCAAAAACTGTAGTACTCAATATGATGACGTACTACCATTACAATCTTACATTTAGGAAAAACTATTAAGCCTAACGGATAGTACAGCTTACTGTCCATAATTACTTATTTATCATGCTATTTATCAGAATTACAATTTTAAATTAGATGGTCTGAAAAAAAGGGAAACGCTAGGAATTAAAATCTTCTAGTTCGAACAACGTCAATCGTGAAACAGAATCGATAAAAGTGCAGTCAAACACAAACTAATAGGTTTGAAACCTATCAAGGTAAACCCCGCGAAATGAGTAGGTATTTTTATATCGAATCCTTTTAATTAAAACAAAACGTACAACCCGCTAATCCAATTAATTCGAATCAGATAAATGTGTTACGGACACAGGAAAAAGTAGCGAGCTCGCACAAAGGAAATTCGATTAACGAAATCAAAACATCTGCTATATGAACATGTTTTATGTAAAGCTTGCGAGAGCTGACCAAACATTGCACAAAATGCACTACGGAGAATTCAATTTCGCTCTAAATTAATTCGGCGTTATTTTTTTTAGTGCGGTTTCCGATTGTTGTTTATTATAAAATTACAAGATAAAAGAGAAATGGTCATTAAAAGCGAAACAAACTTTGTTACAGTTCGGATGATTTCTTTTAGGAAAAAAAATAAACTTGAGAAACCGAAAAACAAGAGTTGTTTCCTAAAGTCTCATGTTCCACAACGTGTTATTTCATTTAGATACATTTTTACAAAGAGAGAACCTTGAAAGCTCTTGAAATATGGTCACGAACTTTTAGAAATTGCTACATTTCTTCACGCAATGCAGGAATTGGCCTAAAGAACTTGTAACGAATAACAGACTAAGATTAATGGGTTATCTGCGAGTTTAAACGCTTTCCTAATTTCGCATTTCGCTATTCGAAAACGCCGGAAATCTAAAAATGAGATATACATTTCAAGTAGAGTTTAACGAAAAACCTATTAAGAGAAAATAAATTAAGTGAGGTTTCGCGTTCTAATACCTGCCCGCGCCATAATTTCCAATAGTCAAAACCTACGTGCCTTCCTAAATCTCATTATATTACTTTAATCGGCAGTAAAATGAATTAGATAAGAGCATTAAAAATCACTGAAATTATAAGGACAGTTTAAAAAAAACAAATTAAGGAGAAAGATTCACAGTTGGTACGAGAAAAATAGGAAGAAAATTGCCATCTCTGCGGCACAAAAAAGCAAAAAATCGAGACATCGTTTCAAGCATTTAAGAAGTTTTTATTAAATGGTAGAAGATGACAAATTAGTCATTTGTCTCGCCGACTCTTAGAACGTTTTGAGATAAAACTCCAGCGTCAAATGAATGCTCAGGTACGTGTCCGCCTCTGGCTGGTAATAAAAAAGACTTTTCTGGTCGAAGGAAAAAGTTGCCGGAATTTCCCTGACTGTGACGTTTTTAATTTCCAAACGGAATTGAACACAACTAAGTAGGTAAGATCATTACCTTTTACAATATTGAAAATTTCCAGGAAAACACGTGCGAACATAAAAATATCCAAAAGGAGGTAGCGTAATTATACGACGTTTCCGACAAACAAATTTAGTCTACTACGAAATTCAGTTTCTCCAAGTTAAATTATGTTGAGAGAAGAATTATAAAACTAAGAACGGATAACGACTTTTCCGTTTAAAAAAGAATTTTCCTGAGAGAATTATCGGAAATATAAATTTGTAACGTCGTAACTAAATTATGTTGATAAGCTCCTGAATTCTTTTTTTACAAATTGAGCGCTGTAGCCGATAGATAACAACTAAATAGGTTTCAAGTCTATAAAACAATATTTTAATTTTGAGATAGAGACGGCAACACTTAATTTTAAAGCAATTTAGTTATCAATATAAACAATATTGAATAAACTAATAGTTCAAGGTTATTTCAAGTTCCTGGAACGTAATCGTGGACGTTTCTTCGAATTTATCAGTAAAGGGAAAGAAACTCTGTTTTTATGTTTCATTTGTTTAAAACAGCCAAGAGCTATCTCCGAGATTTTTGTTTTTCCGACGCAACTTGTATCGTCAAAAATTATTTTTGGAACTTCCGCTGAAGTTTCAGTCTCCAACTTGTGAAGAAGAGAATACTTTTGACTGATAGTAGATCAGTGTTCCAAAACTATGTCTATTTCTATAGATAATAAACATAGAATTAACGCATTAAAAATGGCATGCCAAGCCTATTCTCAACAATCCCAATACATAATCAGTAGCGGTAGGTAGGTGAACGATAAGTGTCGCTCTTATCCTTGGTGTTAATTATTAGAATTTCTTCAATAAGTTCTATTACTTTTCAATCCCATGCTTTATTTATGATTATGCAACGTTAGCCACCCTGATGCAATTTTTGCGAAAGTCTTTGATGTCTCACGGGTACCATACTTGATCTTTTCATGCGGAAAGATTTCGGTATTCATAATCGTCATCTCCAGCTCTTCTAAAGTGCTCTTTCTATGAAGATAGTGCGGTACTGAGCGAGATGCTAATATGAAGTGCAACTTGTTACAAGCGGGATCGTCACAGTTGTTTCATCAATAAATCAAGAAACCTGATTTCTGATTATAAAAATTAGTATCAGTTTCATTGAGATTGAAGAAATAGTTGCTACGTTTATCGAATTCTAGAAACAACGCTTTTAAATCCAGGTGGCAAAGTGGTACAAAATTGTCTTGGGCAAGATTCTGTTGTTGCGGTAATTTCAAACGAGCAATAAAATTCTTTTAAGATCATTTAGCTTTCTGAGAAGGGCTCAACTATCTGTTAAGTAATGATGGAAACGGGAAGCATATACGGTTGTACTGAACGAGATAGTTCGATTCTTGGGAATTGTACATAAAGCATGTCCCGTAAGTAACCGGAATATTTGAAATTAGGTTTTTTTAAATTGAAAGTTAAAACTTAAAAATGTCGAAATGGGTACCATTGGGTAGAGAAACAGTCTTCCTCTTGAACTATGTTACTAGTAAGCAAAATTCACTTTAGTGCAAAAGTGCTACGAAAGAAAAAGAGGCATTTATTTGCAGTTTCAAATTAAAAAGTAAAACGTAATATGATATCACAAAAAGGTACGAAGAATCCAAAACAACTGAGTATGGAAAATCGCCAAAACAACTTTATACCAAATTAAGACCAAAAAGATGAAAATTATGACTTTTCCAAAAAAATCGTTTTACATTGTTAAGGATCAGGAAGTTCATGCAAAGTCATTCAGTTTGGTTACTTACTGGACATCTCTTATATACTACGCTTAATGATGCCATTATTTTCAGAGCCATTTGTAATCAGATAAGGTCACTTTAGTTATGCAATCAGTGTCTAAAAGTAGCTTTCTCGTTCTTCAGCTGAATGAATTTGAACTGTGATTTCTACTGAAGACATATTAGGGTGTCCTATATAAAACCGAAGAAGAAACAAGTGTCCTGCTATAATTACTGGATAAAGTGGAAGAAGTTTCAACAATACTTTAGTATTAATACCATTATGACAGAAGTTTGAGTAGTTCTCATTGACCATCTTAACCAAAGTAGGGTAGCGGTCCATCGCTAATAATTTACCCGCCCTTGTGCGAAAAATTTGTCCCAGTTATAAAAACTAATTTATATGGGATTTGGAGGAGAAGGGTGAGTGTGAGGACAGTTCAAAATAGTATATAAAACTGTTATACTTTATGTAGATGGCCGCCCCAAAATTTGGCCTTACCCTTCACTAAGGTACCTGCAGTACTCCGGCATAGGGCTCCATCCTGCATCAAGTCATCTTTGCCTTCAACTTGGTCACCTGCACTGGCTTAAAATCCAGTGTTGTCTTACACTACGCCAATTTCAGGAGCCCAAATTTGACCTTTGCTCTGTATTAGCACCCCTGCAGAGCAGAAGTTCAAGATGGAGCTTTACTCGGCAACAGGTCATTGCGTTGACTCAAGATCAGGTTTTACCCCCTCACCAGGCTACCTGCAGTGGCCTGAAATCAGCCACCTGTTGTGACTCAACATTACGCTTCTCCCTCCACTTCATCCTGCAGCAAACCATCAGCGGAGGCCCAAAATCGAAATTTTCCTTTTTTATCGGTCTTTACTTACCACGTCACCGCTGGTAGCCCAACATGGGGTTTTAACCTTCAGCAGGCCATCTATGGTAATCTTTACCCTTACTTGCAGCAGCTCGAAATTGAGCTCTACTACGCAGTAGGCCATTTGCGGTGGTCCTTAATCGGGTTTTGTTTTTTCTACTAGACTTCGAGTTCCACCTCATGTTATCAACATACATGAAAGTGTGATAGTTATAAGGCCATGCAGGTTAAAGAGTTTCTTTCAGATCTCAGATCCTTCTTTAACTGCTCTAACACAGTTAGTGGTTTGATACAGTCTCGAGGTTTTAAGGCTCAAGCTGTATTTTAACTTCATTTGTTTCATTCAAATTGAGTAACTTGTATGCTGAAAACTGTTTTGATTTTCTAATGCAGAAGTTACTAGTCTGAACAATGAGAATCACACAGGAAAATCCAAACGAGATAAGTAAACGGGGCAAGAAAAGTTTTCTAAAAGTCATATTAAATTATTTTTTACTGTTCCTAGTTACCTAGGAAAACAATTTCCATAGATCCCTTACTTCAAACATAACAACACAATTACATCGAACGAGTTTTGACCTAGGGTTTTGAGTCTGAAAAACATGCATGCTGAATGTTTTTTAGGATAAATAATTCGGGATTGGTACTAGTTTAAAAAAAATGGAGACACTTGATTGGTAGATAGTTTTTGAGAACGACTGTCACGACTAAAGTCATCTTGAAGTTCTATCGCTATGTCAATAGAACAGTTTTGTAGTTCAAGCTGAATTTGCCATGACGAATTTAATTTTTATTTTTCCTTTGATCGTGAAGCGAATGGCAAAAACAATATAAATTGCAAAAAATTGCTTAAGTTTTCAATTTTTATATATAAAAGATAGTCTGATAAAATTTTAACTTTTGCTGCCAACAAAGAAATATATAAGTTGTATCTCTCTATCACTACCAACAAAGTCCCATCTTTATACCACCATTCGTGTTCATGGACGTAGAGTATTTTAATATACACGAAAGGCAAAAGCTCCATATTATTATTCTGGAGATGCTAAGTACCGTTGAAGAAAACAAAATGCGATTATTGGTAGCTTTCTAAATTGAGAGCATTTTCCGTAACATTTTCAACAAAGAAAACCCCATGTTAGAGATAAGTAATTCCACCAAATCAATCCATATGAAATATCTTTGTAAACGAAATCAAGTGACAGTCTGGTATTTAGTTGCACCGAACAGACTTTGGCTATTGTGCTGATTAGTAATCACAAAACTATTACAGAATTTTAAAGTTAATTTGAACGCAAGTAGCATTTTACAAAATTTAAATTAAAATATAAAAGCACTTACTACATGAAAGTGATCATCACATACAGTCTCAGCATAAGTCTGCATATTTTTGGACTGACATATATTTAGGTGAACATCTACAAGCGAGCTAAAAACAGAAGGTTGCAGGCATGACCTTCACACATTTCTAATTATAAAATAAACTTTATACAGTCAAACAGAATCATCAATATCAAGCATATTCTCTAAAATTTTTGATTCAGTCAATAATTTACAATAATTGATATAACACGATTACAGTATTCGCCAGTTCATGAACAGATGGTTGATATCAGAAAACTATTCTAATCAGAATGACGGACTCGACAAAAACACCATTATGACCGACAGGGGCATCTCATAAAGAGATCTGCAGAGAATCATTTTTAAGAAGAGATGGGAAAAGTTTTTGGACAAAATTTAAAAAATTCGAGCAGAAAGGAAAACCAATTTTAGGATCTGCAGAAAACCGGAACGTAATTCATACAATTTTGGAAGAGGAAAAGCATGTACCTTAAAAGGAATCTGCACAATTTAAAATAGAAAAGACAGACATTTGGGCAGTTCAGTTCAATATCTTACCAATTCCACCGTTGATACATTCTTATAAGTAAAAGTAGGAAAATTTTGTACTACGTAGATAGGAACCTTTTTTATATCTGCATCATTGATTCATTGTTTCGATAGATAAATCTCAATTGTCACTAACAATACTAACGCTAGCAAGGAGATGCCCCTTTACAAAATATTAAATCTGCCTTCAAGTTTATGGAAACATATGGATACCCGCGTTAAAATTATTATTTTATTTAATTTCAATTGCTACAGATTATGTAAATTATTTTTTAATTTTAAATAAAATATGGGTCACTTTATTTTTATATCTGAAGTATTATCCTTAGCGGAAATAACTGAACAAACCAATTAATTTTCCGACAAAGTACTAAAATATATAGAAAAAATGTTTCTCTGCGGCGAAGTTGATTGAACGTGAATCCAGGCGTTTTACTTTTGTAAACAATAGCGGCTACACAAAAGTTGAACTATCAAGAGCTGAGCGGATTAATGAACAAAGACAGGAGTAACAAGAAAAGTATAGGGAATTGGAACTCACTTTCAGAAGTTGCAATGGACAGAAACTCGCTAAAGGAAAAAGTAGGAGAATTGTTAAAAAATAAGGTGGGCGGACAATTGCATTATAATAAACAAAGGAGAGATTAGAAGAGCTATATTAGATTTAATTTACGTTATTCTCAATGCAAAAGAGACAAATACAATTTTTAACTGCTGATTATATTACATAATATACAGATAGAATAAAGGCATTCAAATTAGGTTTTTCATGATGAGAAAGAAAAGAATTCAGAGAAAATCTCGGAAAATTCAATCTTAAATAGGGTATAAAGACATTTTACGTAAAAATACATTTTCCTAATGGTAGAATGGGCTTGCATTAAAAACCACATAACGTGGCAATTAATTTTATAATCAGAAGAGTTTTCATAGTTTTACAAATGAAAGAAAAATAGGTGAAAATTAAAATGTTAAAAATCAAAGCACCCATTAAGGATCAACCGAATGGTCAAACACCATGAAATTATTTCATCATCATCGATTTCAACATATCTGAATGATTTTAATATTTCATATTCAAAAATGTGAAGAATGGTCAAAGGTACCCTTTTGTGGGAGAATCATTTTTGATATGTCACCAGAACTATTGCTCTTACTGCCTGTCTGCTAGCTGGAAATCAAAAATTGCCAAGGTTTGTAAGAGATACAGCTCAGGATTCGAAGAAAAGCCATTGTTGCCATCGTTAGTGATTTATTTGGCATGGCATACTTCATGTTTTCTCTCAATCAATCTTTGACAAATAACATATTCATATAAACCATTTTCTCAAACCTACTCATACTATCATGTTATTGTTCATTCTAAATCTAGCTCCCCATTAAAGCAAAAAGTTGTCAAATGAAACGTGTCTTGGTGGAACGAGCATCTCAGTCGATTTAAAGCAGAAAAAATAAGGAGAAAATTTAACATGCCTAAGCTCTTAGTCAATACAATAAAGAACTAGGGAGGTCTAAAAGGAAAGATCATTCTAATGGGGTAGGCCTTCTAAAGAAACCTAGTGGATTTTAGACCAAGTTTGCTCACTTTCCGAAATCTACAGTTATTAGAGAAGGTACGTCACAGGTTAACCTACAGGAGCTTCTCTACAGACTCGTCAGACCTGGGAAACTCCTGACTGATAAAATCTTTATTCCAAACAAAGTTAATAAATGGGATATCAACAGTTTTAAGCCCTACAGATCATCAAGTAGAGCGGTAGCGAAATTGTTTCGCATCAATTCATTATCTTTCAGGCAAAAATTCTTGCCATAGATATTGATATTCAAAAATGCAAATGGAAAAAACTGCTAGGTGCTTCGAGTCCAAAAGTTCTTAGTATAAGACAGGAAACCTATACCAAGGATATGAACTTTATCCACCGATTGTCATTTGTTTCGATACAGCGACTCTCTTTGCGTTAGTTTTTTGTTTTTATATTTCTGATCATGAAGATGGCTGTTCTTGATGTAACATATTGAGACTTTACTGTAGACAATTGAGTAGGATATCCACTGATATGTGTTTTTTTGTTACGGGTAGGGAATAACGACGTTGTCGGTTTCTTTTAAGTAGTTGCACAAAATCTAGTAATAAAGAAAAGTTCCATTCTGCGTTACGGAGATACAGGACTAAACCATCAATTTTGGTCTTAAGGGGATAGGGAGAGACAAAGCATAGAAAATCGAATGAAAACTGAATTTAGACAATTTTAGAGGTTTTCTTGCATTTTGTAGTTTGCCACAAAGCCATATATTTTATAACAACCGTCTTTTCTCTTCAATTGGTAATTTTGTCTGCTAAGTTCATCCTCTTAGGGCTTTTGATTTTTTCGCTGATTTATTTGCATCTACATTTGATCCTTCTAGCGTTGCCACTAGAAGTGGGAAACATTTGATTTGGTAGCGACGGTACTTAGAAGCACTCTAGGAATAACTACTTCAAATGGTGTTTCAATCTCTCTCTCAGAAACCTCCACTCCACCTACTCCAGACGCACGCCTATGGAACCAAACTCAAATTTGATCAGGTTGAGACAATGGCGGAGTGTCCCCAAATGTAGTACCCATATTCGTACTGCTTCATTTTGGTCATTAAGGTCCTCTTCTACCCGGCAATGGATGATAGTGGGGAGTGCGGTCCTAGTTTAATTATTGTTTCCAAGAATCATCGACATCGGCTTGGTGGAGATCTAAAAAAATGCAACTATTCTTTGTTCTTTCGTGTGGTCGTTCTCCGATTCTACAAAATGGCAGTCTTACACAATATTAAATGAGTTTTCAATGAAGCTATCGCATGGTCACACTTGCCACTTGATCAATAATATTTCTGTTATAACGGGCCGATTTCATAAGCACGGCTTGAAATAAAGGTTTAAACAATGACCAAACATTAAACATGGACAAGATTTGTTAACAATAGACCTCTTCTATAGTTGCTGCACTAAATAGATAAAATAATTACGTGATATTTCCAAGAAAGAAAGCGTAAATTCCCTAAGACAAGTGGTGTGAACGGATCATTAAGAAAGTAAACATTGTTTCTGGAATTTTTCTTCCATCGGTGCTTCATATTGTCATAATCATTTAGAAAGATGCTGTGTACCCAACAGAGCCGTCCTTAGCTCGCACAGGGCCCGGGACAAAACTACAGCGTTCCTCTGTATCTGTACAAATATATCATCTTACGTATTTCCTGTAGTAGGTAGGTAATTAAAGAACAACACTTAAAATAATTTTAAAAACTAACTTTTCTTGCTTTTAGCTCTGAAAACCTTTAATTCCTTCTGACACATAACTCGTTTTCTATGCTTAAAAATCCGCCAAATTGGAACGTCTCTCCTGCCTCATCGTAGTCCTCAGATAATCTTTTATTAGCTTTAGTCTCGAAAAATTTCGTTCTGCTGAAGCAGTAGATACAGACATTGTCAGCTATGTACAAGTTGGCAAAAATATCGTTCGTTTCATGTAAAAGTTGTAGAAAGTCCAGAGATGTCCGATAGGACAAGTCCACCATATAACAAAACATCTTTATCTCTTGGTAAAGTTTTTGTCCATCGAGGTCTCTTATTTCCCCATCTCTTAGCAAAAGATCTAAATCCATGCAGTGTTTGACCAGCGCGTTTTCATCCATGTCGTTAATATTTTGCATGTTTAGTAAAAACCCAAAGTAAGCGTTGTGTTTATTAATTTGGACAAATCTTTCTTCTATTGATACGAGTGTCTGATCTAAAATGCATAAGAAAAATTCCCTGTAGTATCTTTCTTCAACATCGTTTGAACTACTTTCTTCTGCTTCATAAACATGAAGTTTTCGATATTTTCGTGTATGTTTAAATTCAATTGGAATATCATTCTGAGCTCAAATCTGTTTAGCAGTCTCTTTTGCTTTTGAAAACCCATCTTATCTGTATGACTGTAGATATTCTTTGAACCTCTTCAACAGTTGCATTATTGTAGAGATACTGGCGTCTTCTTCCTGCATGCTTTTGCTAACTTTATTAACTGCAGATAATAAGTTATACTAAATTACAGCCGACAAAATAAACTCAAAACTGAAGTCATTTTCAGCAAGTGCAAGTGCTTCACTTTTGATAGCTGGATCTTTTGTTGTTTCTATCACCTTTTCTAGTGCGTCGTGGATAGATTTCAGTTGAAATATCACTGCTTTTACGGCGGATACGCGACATTGCCAATGAGTTTCAGATAGGGATTTCAAATTAAAATTCTTATGAAGTCAGAATTTCCCATCTCTTTGTTGATGCTACAAATATCGTATAAAGGCGTTGAATAACTCCAAAGAACCTCGTTGCCAATGGAACCGACGAAACCATGTCGCTGACTAATACATTCAGGCTATGAGTTGAGCAGGGCACAAAAATGCTCAGTAGACGCATAACGAACGTAGCAGAATCTGCTACTGCTCCACCGGAGCGGCTTCGTAGATATTTCGTCTCCTGAATGTGACCATTGTAAGTTTAAAAACTTGCTAAAAAAGTGGTGCATGATTCATGGCTCATGCGAAGTTTTTTGGTAATGATCCTAAGAAGGATCTTTCGTAACCTTTTACTTGCTTGCTGTTGTTGCTTGACAACAGTAATCCCAAAGTCGTGTTAATGCCGTAAAAACAAGCATACACGAATTCTGAAAACTGCTAACCATCCAAACTAAACTGTTGTAATGGGTCTTACTTAGAAACTTCTAGCCAAGAATTAAAATAAGAAGGGAAAGCCTTGCCGCGAGGCCTGGGCTCCGCCTGCCCACCCCAAAAGACGGCTCTGATACGCAAACTATTCTTTGTTTTTGCTTTTACTCCAGCTCTAACTTAATAAGCTTTCATAATATCTTGAACCATGAGTGTTGGTTTTACTCCAAATTGTTTACTTCAAAAAGAATATTGTTATTGATATAAAATTGTACTAAAAGCAAATTGTATCTCTGATTTTGGTCGAGCAAAATCACATCCGTCACAACAAACAAAAGCTTCGTTCACCTTGCCAGATTTTTGTGTATCATTTACGCTCCAAATACGACTAGGTGATGCAAGCAGATCAAATGCAATTATTGTCTGTACAACCTTACTCCTTGGTTGAAAGTTTCTTATTCATAAAGATGATTTCTCCGGGGATAATAATAAAGATTACAAGAGAATTGAGTTTGAAACATTTCAATAACCAATTTTGCCATTTTATGCTTATCCTTCATTCATCAGATGAAAAAAATCGTGTTTTTATTTTATACTCTATGTGTGCCCGACCTTTAAATTTTAGACAGGTCTAGATCGAATTCTTGGAATGTAAGAGGCATGTAGGCTATGACATTACTGATCTCGAATTTGGTAGGTCATAGATCTTCAAAGCCATATAAGTTTCAATCGAACAATTGCATTGAATCTAAATCACATATTCTACGGACATACAATAAGCCAAACAATATGATATTAAAAAGATGTTAGAGACTACAGAAGATGGTGCATTCGATTGTCTATCGACCTCAGATTTTAAATTTCCATTATTAGTAGTTTTACGACCTTTAGGAGAAACGATAAAGTAAATAGTTTTTAAAAGGTCTAAATGATTAAAAAGATTGTTTAAGAATGCCAATGTAATTAAACGGTTTAGACAAATGTTACATCCAATGAAAAATCGTCTCGATATTCCTGAAAAATAATTGAAACTTCTAGGTAAATGTCACGGCATTTTTAACAAAACATTTTTCTTAAGGTCAGAATACGAATATTCTTTTATGAATAAATAAATAAAAATTATAATCGGCATGATTTCTTTAAGAAAATAAGAATTTCGTCTTTTATAATTATGAAAGTGTGGTGTGTTATCAAGATAATCACAACACCAGGGTGTTTTGCATTCGATAAGCTGTCAAGGTTACTTTAAATTAGTTTTCAACAAATTTAGAATTTTTTGACCACAAGAATAATTGATTATCACTTTACACTTAAGTTATTATATTAGGTTGTCAAATTTGTTACGAAGTGGAAATTGTGGGTTATCTCAATGTTTTAATTTCAAAGTACAACTGCAAGGCGACGGTGCTGTGAGAGCTAAAAACTTCAAGTTAATACTCGTAAGCTACAGTAGCCTCTTGCAAAAAGTAGCTGTAAAATGTTTTGTGGTACACAAAATGCCAAGTTTGAATCCTACCAGTGACATTATTTTTCTTTTAATTTAAAATTTGCAGAAACAAACATGTTGCAGCTACTTTGAATTTTGGAGGAAAACCTTATTTCCTCGCTAATAGATAAAGATTAAATTATCACTTGAAATTAAAATAATTTGAAACTGGAATTTATAAGTGGTTCTTTTCCCTTGAGTAATAAAAATATTTTGATATTTCTGATGAGGAATTAGAGACAATCTTTCATCAGCAGTTCTTTTACTTTGTAAAAAGTATGTATTTATGAATTTAAAACGCTGACATTTACAGTTTGGATCGATTTGAACTTATTTGTTTTACGAAAGGTCAATTAAAACACTTTATCATCAACCTACAAAAGTAATTAATATATTTGGTGATATTTTTATAAAAACGTATCAATTCAGATCATCAAACTACTTTTATTTACCTTGCTAATTTTATTACTTCCGTCAAATAACCAAAGTAGAGGCAGACTGTTATTTATTCAAGCTGTATTTACCTTTCGCAAAAGAGTAACGACACAGAGTGACTTGTTTGTTTTTCATTATTATTTTCTAAATACCTCTTAAAATAATAAACACTTTTTTTTTATATTCAAATTAATTTGAGTAACTTATTTATTGCTCTTTAATTAGTTTGCCCTTAACCTTCTTTTCATGTCCTTTAAAAGCACGTCGTTGGCAATTTACTAATTTTGATTAAAAAAGTTTCCGATTGATGTAATCTTATTATTCTGATAAGGTTTCTAGAAAAAAGAAAAACTTTAGGTCAGGTAAGAGAAAAAAGGCCAATAGATTTTAATATTAGTGAAAGAAAAAACAATCATAGCATTGGCCCTATCGTCTTATAACGTGAGTTCGAGGATACGTAGAACGTGTGGGTCGTGTATAAAGGAGGTCATCCCCAAAATGAAGGCATTGTAATGCAAGTGGTGTAGAGGCATATCGATCCTAGCATATCAGCTGGCGTTATGTCAAAATGAAGACTCATGCCGGCCCTTGCTTACTTCGGCGACCGCAGAAGCGCGGAAACGAGGCCGTGGTTAGATACTTTATCCGAAATTCTCTCGGTCCGTCACCACAGATGGCGGTTCGAACTGTCTAACCGCCAAGTTGTTGCGGTGATACTCCGGGAGTCCAACACTGTGCTGTTTAAATACTTTTGAAATGTTGTTAAAGCGTCTAATAAAACCATTAATCTAGATTGTGGAGAGATCCAGTTTAAACGCCAAGGTATTTCGACTCGTAGCTGAACTGAAACCCACGTTCCGGTTTTCATTTGTCTAGATAAGTCAGGAGTGCGGTTTCATGTTGGTATAAAAAATTTGCCAACTCTTCTGTTTCAACTAAACCGCATCGTCTATTTTTCGGCAGCAATATAAGGATAGAGGAATGATTTTGGATGTAACTCAAAAAACTTTAAAATCAGCATTTTCTACTTAGTTTTTGCCTATTTACGTAAAGCTCCCATTATTGAATGTTTTTATCTATCGATTCTTTTTATTTCATTCAAGGTTTTAAAAATTCAAGACCTTTTTGTGTCTGAAACGTTTTATAAATGTAAATCTTTATGTTGTATAGGAAAGAATGTGATTTGGACACATTTTTGAATGATGCACAGGGTTTTTACGTCGGCGTCGTCTCGCTTATAATAAAGGACTGGTTATGTCTTCTAAAAAATACGCCATATACTATACACATTTAAGAAGCATAGGGAATTTATAAATCTTTTTTTCATAAAAAAAGAAATATTTTACAAGTGCGTATTCAGAAAAGTGACGTATTAATAAAACCGGATGATATACGATTCCGGATACAAGGAGATGATCCGTGATACCTCGGAATACAGAATTTATCGGCGCACAAAATAAAAATACCTCCTCGCTTGAGTAGGAAGGGTATTGATGTCCCCAATAATGCACAAATCGAGCGCTGACAATCATTATGAATGGATCTGGTGACATTACTTTGTTAGAAGCAGAGATGGTAGCATTAGACCGGGACGCGTATTTACGAAATTGATCTTGGAAACGAAATTTCTCTTTGAAAGAACTTCTTTTAAATTAAATCTCTATTGTGAGTTAATCTTGTAACAATTCAAGTGAGTTTTACAGTTGTTAAGCATTTTACTTGAACAAATAACGGACGCGAATTGTTAAATTATTTCCACACAAGAAAAAAACTTCCTTGTCATTTAAATCTGAACTTTTTTTTGGGTTCCTTAGTTTTGATCGCGTGTACGAATTATTCCGCTTACAGCCAACTACTTCATGCAGTCGGGCGTTCCCTATACCCAAATTTTGTTACACGCGAACTGATTCTGGTTCGGGGGGTCGGTAATGAAGAGAGGAAGCCCTGCAAGAAACAGGAAGCGGGTTTGGAACAAGATGGATGTGGGCAGAATGAATTGACAGAAACGAATGTACCGTATTAGAATAAAATGTAAGAAAGTGCTTTCTGATCTTCTATAAACGACAAGTACTCTTCAACCTTTGGACTTTTATTGACAAATTGATTAGAATTTAAATTGGTGTTTCGGCGGAAATTTGTATACATGTTGCTTGACACTGCAGAAAATATTCGTTATTCATGACAATACTTTTTTAATTTTATATTAGTGTGTATTTCGAAGAGACCAAATGGTATCTTTTGATTTAAATACTGTTATGAATTAGTTAATGTTTGTTCATATAGTTTTGTTTGGTCTAGAAAATTCCGAAATTACGATTTTGCTTTGCTCTATCAAACCAGTCTACCTTTGATGAGTAAGCATTAATTATACAAGTTTCAGTTTTAAAATAATGAGATAATCCTAAAAATGCCAAAAACCATGATAGTAATATACAGACTACTTCACTTTTAAATTCTTTATATTCTTGCTTAGATCTTACAGCTAAAACATAAGAAACACATCAGCATAGAATAAAACATCACACGTAATATATTAAATAAATAACGTCAAAATCTCAATTAAATGCAGCTAGTCCAAGCAGACCTTGAAGGAGATAACCATCAGTTCAGCAACAATAAATTAATAATCGTTTATTATTTAATTTCCAACTAGAAAGGTAAGTTAAAGTGATAACTTGGTTACAAGGAGTATTTAGGCAAAAAAGTCTCGAAAGATTTTATTATATTTTAATAACAATAATGTACACTAAAGCCAACCTAAAAAGTATGTCTGTAGCTGCCAGATAAACAAAACTATGTCAGAAATGCTCAAGCACGGCTTGCAACTCGACACACCATTGATTAGTGGCTTCTACAGAAAAGTAACTTTGCCGTACTACCTTGTCAGAAGCTTGCAGTATCAATAGCGCTTGTTTTGTCTACCTCGTGGCTGCAGATACACTGACTAATGTATATATAGTTAGCGAGAAAAAGGACATACTATATGCATTATCTTTTGTAAAAGAGAAAGGGAAAGTTCTATTTCTTTTAGTGACACTAGGAATCTCAGAATTTTTAATTTCTGAAATCTGACTATCGATTGGTACTTGGAAGTGTGGTGTGATGCTTTGTCCAGAATTATCAATAAATACATATTTTTGAAGAAGGTTAAAGATGCGTGAAGATATCCACGGCATACGGCAGTAACCTTCTTCCGTTTCAAATCTAACGCTTCAAGAGTTAGCGACCATTAAGTTACTTTGTTTGACAGGTACGAAACCTCCTCTAGATGTAACTAGCTGGAAGACTAGATAAGGCAGGACTGGTTTTCTTTTATCCTGTCGTAATTTATATTTTAGTTTCCAAACACCAGGAATCTACGACCAAGTCAAGTATTCAAGACCCGCCACTCGCCACTTTCGAGGGGTAACAGTATAAATCAATTTAGAGCAAGCAGTAGAGAGACAATTAATTAACAGGGTTCATTAAAACTTCACAGTGAATTGCCTTGAAACAAAGCAGATAAATACGCAGTTTCGACAGTTTACTTGTAATTAATTTAAATGTTCTTGTCGATTTCCCAATATCTCTGTTTGATAGATGCCATATGAATCAAACATAAATCAAGGTACTGTTAAACCGCCTGCTTTGCATGAAGATCATGATAAAATCTAGAGATGTAGGTGACTTATAAAGAAAATCTTGTAAATCTTAGTTGATTTACACGAAAAGCGTTCAAGATGGGGCTTCCCCATTAGCTGCTTTTTCATTATAACTCTCAGATAATAAAAATTATCGGTATGTTTTGGTCCATCTCAAAGAAACGCTCGGGCGATGGTTTTAGAGCTTATGTGATGTTATAGAACGCCACTTGAAGTTGTTACTAACAAGACTTTGCTTACTGTGAATGTGGCGATGTTATCGACCTGCACAAATAGTTTTAACTGAAAGTCTGTAGGTGCTTTTAAAATATGATAGCTGAAGATGCGTTTAATGTACCTTTCTTTCTGCTAAAACTCTAGCAATGGAATCGTCCAAGAATGTCAGGGTTTTGAAACGCACGTGTACAGTGTGGTCTAATTTCGATGGGATTAAATGGGTAACTTTCTTATTAGCGCAGATAAATAAAAACGGCTTAGGTACTCGTGACTTCTTTTTTCATGCTTATTCCATTACCGTTGCCAGAAATAAGCTGCCACCTTTTGTTTTTTCCCCAGAGCAAAAAAGTAAAAAATGGCCGATTCCTTCAATGTGCTGTAACTCCTTTACTTTTGAAGCTAGAACAAAATCATTTTAGCATTGTTGGGGCACTTTTGAACGTAGAATTCAATGCTGCCAGTCGTTATTGTCTAGCCTTTTCCATAACTGCTATGTAACTCAAAGTTGAATTTTTTAAATGGACCGATTCCTTCAATTTGCTGTAACTTTTTTATTTTCGAAGCTGCAACAAAATCATTTTAGCATTATTAAGCCACTTTTTAATGTAGAATCCAATACCGTCAGTCGTTCTTTTCTAGTTTTTTTCAATAACTGCGCTGTAGCTTAAAGTTGAATTTCTTGAATGGTCCATTTAAAAATTCAACTTTGAGTTACTGTGCAGTTATGGAAAGGACTAAAAAACGACTAACGGCATTAAATTCTACGTTAAAAGGTGTCTGAGCAATGCTAAAATGATTTTGTTCTAGCTTCGAAAGTAAAGGAGTTTCAGCAAATTGAAGAAATCTGTTATTTTTCACTTTTTATCTCTTGGGAAAAAACAAAAGATGGCAGCTTATTTCTGGCAACGGTAATGGAATAAGCATGAAAAAAGAAGTCACGAGTACCTAACCCGTTTTTATTTATCTGCGCTAATAAGAAAGTTACCCATTTAATCCCATCGAAATTGAATCACACTGTACATATCGAAAGTAAATAGAAACGTTATTGATGATGTTTTCCAGTAGGAAGATTGTATCGGTTGTGCGATTGTTTTTTCAAAATTAAAGTAAGGTAAGTTGCGATCTTCCAAAACCTGAGGTAAGCTGCGTTACTCTACCTAAACAGGTCAATTCCGAGAAGGGGTCAGCTATGGTATTTCGAATACTTGTCGACCTGTTTGATGTTCTTAATGGGATTTTTGACTGCTATAAGTATAAATATAATCGAAATTTTATCAGGCTCAGGTGCGTTGCTTTTTAGATGTTTATTGCAGATTTTAGGCCCTCAAGGTTGAAAGACACGTTGTATTTAGGGAAGTCTTAATTTTGAAAGTACAGTTCGTATAGAACTGTACCTCGCCACTTCTGTGTTATTGTGAGCTCTAATGTGGGTGATTGATTCTATAAACTTTTAGTTGCTAGTTATCTTTTGATGACATCATCTCGATTGGGGGGGATTTGCACACCCATTGCTAAAGTGGTCACTATGTGGTTGCTTAATAGATATTTTAACCAAGCACTTTAAATTCTACTATACACGATTATAAACTTCACGTAATCAATTATTAATTGACGGTTGGTCGACAGCAAAAGATTAGATGAACAACAATTACGTCCTTCAACTAACCCTTCTTTGGCTGTTGTTTTCCTTGAAAGCGATTTGACTTTTTATAGATGGAATATCTTTTAAGTTTGTGAAAGGCTTGCTTTTTATTTTTAAGTTATCTTCACAGACATTTTAATGTTTCAAGATGTACTCAATGCTGGTGTTGTAAACTAAATCCGAAATCTGAAGCTAGACGAGGAATATATTGTCGAGTTAGTGTTGTGAAGGCAAGTGTCTTAAGGTTTTAAGACTTTCTCTACTGTGCGACTATGATTACTTAGCTGTAATAACAAAGTTTAGAAATAAAAAGGGATAAGGGCGTCGACCACGTATGAGATCATTGAGATAGTTAACAACTGCCCATATGAAGATGATGGCAAGTAAAACGAACAGATCTTCGTCACAGTTGGAAGTTTTTTTTTGAAACTATTGCTTGGAGGTTGGTATTAGTGTTGCATTTTTGGAATATATATAGCACAGAAGTGAATTTCTTGAATATGCATAGGCAAATGAAACCGCAGTGCCTTGTAGGAAGATCGACTGCAAGCAGTTTGTCAAAGAAGCCGTTGCAGAACCATTTTAAGGTATATTTAGTAGGTCGATATTAAAAACCGCTGAGAATAGAGGAAAAAAAGATTTAAACTAGAGGATTGCCTTTTTTATCTGTCAGCTTTATTCTGAAAGTAACCAACAGGAATTGTAGGTGAAGCTGAAAAAATCTGAGCCTGTAGTATATGATCCTTCTACATTTGGCGTGTTCTTTGTGGAAAGAGAAATATTATTAGATTTCGTCTGAGCAGCGATGGTAGACGTGTAAGTTCTGAGAGCATCACTGTAAAGATCAGAAATTTTGAATCTTAATAGCTTGGTGTCTTTTATTTTTCTTTTTTTGCAGATATTTTTGAGTACGTAAACACAAACGATATCTTCTAAACAGGAGAATGATGTATGATCAAATTCTTGGTGTTGAAACATTGCGTAGAGATAACGATACGTTTAACCCCTTAAACTGTAAAAACAAACATTTGCGCTATTATAGAATTTTTACCTGATTAAGATTAAGCTTTCGGATGCGGTTTCAATTGTTTGATCTGCACTTTTGGTTTTTAGACGTTGTGTCAATCTTTTGGAATGACTTTATTAGAACTACCATTTCATCTTGAAACGATAAAGAATAGATTATTATTAAAGTTTTTAAAGTTACAAGGGCCTTCATGTTTCATCCTTGGAATGGGTTGGGTATGGTGGCAACACTAATAATTATGGGTCTTCCAAGTACGCAAGAAAAGTTTATGAATCATAGGAGAGGAGGCTTACTGTTAGAAGTTTTTCCATTGGCATTCAGTCTATTGACAGATTAAGACCTAAAGATTTATTGACGGAACTTACTTATCTTCTTATTGAGTCCATTTTCCTAATTTAGATTAATGTGATTTTTAATAAGCTAGAGCACAATAGAAGATTGAAACTAATTTCCAGAAAAGGTTTCTAATTTCAAGGAAGTGAACTAAAATATTTCCCCGGCCTTTTATTGTATGGCGTAAGATATTTCCCACAGTTCTTAGAGTTATTATATTAAGATCCTTCAGAACCTAATAAACTTAATAGTTTTCTGCTACTCATGAAATTAATAATATTACGTTATTTCTTACAAGTGATCTTCTGTTGCGCATTACACAGTTTTTTGCCCACTAAAGGCCGCCTACGGATTCTAATCCGGTGCGTCCAATTTTTTAGAATGGCATTTGAAGGTGACAATTGTTTAGTTTTTCCTTGTGACTGATTCCATTTGTTTTAGATTTACTACAAAGAATCAAATAAACTAAACAAAGAAAAGAATCAATCAATAGAACAATGGTGTTCATTTGTTTAATCGATTAGCAAATAAATTGTTGGCTTTTTATCACACAAACAAATCAGAATAGTTGAATGTGCATTTAACAATCTTCCAAGTAATAAAAAAAACATCAAAGGGCTAAAATATTTCTTGTTTAAAATATCTCGAAATTAACTTCAAGGATGTTTTTAAAGCGTACATTGTAATAAAAAACCAACGTTTTGTATTCATCATAATTAAAATTTACAAGGAAAGATGAAAAGCATTTAAAACGAAAGAAATTGTAGATTTAATATACAAATGAATTAAAAAATTACTTTGCAAACTTCCGTGTTACTTAATTATGTCTACATTATGAGCACGACAATTATTCTCTTCTGCTCATTAAATGAATTTCTTTTCTTTTCTGGTCGTTTATAATATAATTTGCGTAAGCATGCAGTTACAGTACAAATTTAAACTGCAGAAACAGTTCACAAAAATGGAATTGGATTCTGGAATGAATTATTTTCGAAGACCCTCATTTAAAGGGGGTTAACAATTCTCTTCGAGTAAAACTAGATTGAAGTATTAAAGTATTTTCAAATAAAGTTCGTTTACAGCTCCTGCGCTTCTTATTTTTTTTTTGTTTTATTTAATTACTAATTGTATTCAGCTTTGACGCAGTCTTAATTTAAAAGCTTTTTAATTAATAAGATAGAATTTAAGCTAGAAAAAGCCTTTTAAGCAGTCTAAATCTTTGAGCTTGGCCCGCTGCGTTTAAACTCTTGCAGAATAAATCCATTCTTAGTTACTGTTTTGTTTTATGACCCCCGCGAGGGTAACTTGATTAATCTTCCTCGTTGTACAGCATAATTTTCCATTGCACGGTGCTCCAGCATTTTCGCTGTTCTTACTTATACAGACTGTGATGCTTCGTAAACAATTACTACCACCACCTACTACTGCTAAACAAATCTGGATAGAAATTATTTATCATCACCTGCATTTTTTTAGCATCATGATTTTATGGAAATGAAATGAAATTTGTGCGATTACAAATTAATCGTGCTTATAAACATACATACATGTATACTGCTAAACCATTAATTTAATTGTAATATTGTTATGTGCTGGGAATTATGATACAGAGAGTTGGGAGTTTGGATTAGCTCGTTTCCAATAAAACCGCAAAATACATGGAAGATCTCTAAATAATTAATATGATGATAAATACTTGTGTTTCTGATTTAAATTATGACATTATTGTTTCATTTAATTCCTCTATAATTTGTAGTTGCTTTGAAATGTAATTGTTTTTAAATATGTTCCTTTTGCAGCCACAATTCATACCTGCTTGCAGCATTCATTCATTTACAAACTTTATGCCAATTACAGTACATGTCAGTTCAGAACGTAAAGACTCGGTGCAAATTCATCTGGGAAATAAATCCTGATGTTAGTGGTTAAACCGTATTGTATTCTGGAAGTTACGTTTCAAAATTTCAAACAGGATAATTTTCTTAAAATTACTTTAACTTCTCAATGATAATTAATTTAAAAAGGCAGAAACATCTGAAAGTTTCCTCTTACGTTCAATTTCAAAGATGATTTTACTTTACTTGAGAGCAAAATTAAATTTTAATATTACAAAAGTGAAGAGTGAGAGCGGTTGGTTAAGTGCCAGCGAACCTTATGTATATTATAATGAGAAGGGTCTGCAGGTAATTAGAGGCAATTTGTTTTGCAACTAGCAATTCAAACTCTCAGCGAGATATTAGAGACACGACCTTGTTTTCAAGCTAATTCCAAATCGAAAGGAAAGTTTGAGGTGCTTTAGTAGAATCGTTTACCAAATCGCTCCGGGCTGCTGTGGTCGATACCGGAAACTTCAGGAAACAATCGCGATGGGTCTGCAAATAAACCTCTTCAATTTTGCACTCGGCTTTTAAGGATTTAAAAGAATCAATTTTTGTTTCGATCGCTTTATTGCTATAGTTTTTGTAAATTTAGTTTTTATTCATTAAACGTCACTTGTAGAGTCTTTTATCTCGACCAAATTTTAAATATTAACGAGTTTATAAATGCCACTTTAAAACACCAGGGCGCGTAGCGTAGTTATGCTTTAACAAGACTATAAAGTACTGGTAACACAACACTTTGTGACTCTAACTTGATTATATTTCGTGTAAGTATCTGCAAAGTATTTGATTAGATGTTGTTCGCATTTCATCCGTTTGAACAAGCTTAATTATTATTTTGGAAAGTTTGGTAATTTTCTATAAGAAAATGAATTTTTGTCAATAATGTCAAACATCATTAACTAATTAACTGTTTAATCTTTCATTCATCTAGACTAAAATCAAATAAGTCAAATAAATAAAAATGAATCTCAAGGTGCAGAACTAGGACCACTCTCATATAACATTTTTGTGCTTGATCTTTTCTCAAAGTAAAGTTTGATGAAACTTTTGTTTGAGATCAACGATGATGAATCCTCATCTCTAATTGAAATTTATTTTGTCTAATCTAATTCAACAGAATGAAGTAACTGTATGTCTAGACAACAAGTATATTCAATTGAATCTAATATCAATTTTATTATGAAACATGAAAATTGTTTTATATTGATACCCGATCCGAAAACGGATGCATAAAACTAACAAAGCTCAAGTAGCAAAATATAATTATTGATTTGTGGTAAATCTAGATAGATGAGGAATGGTAACCAAAGCGACCTCAACTGATTAGAATGTCTTTCTGAATCTGATACAAAGCGTTTTCGGTAAATTGAGTCCATTGCAAGAAAGTCGCAGTGTTTTATTCTTTATTCTGCTTCAAAATATGATCTAAAAAATTTGTGAGGACCCTACAATGAGATATCCGATTTTTTCTGGAATTATATTACTTAATGTCAAGAAGACGCTTTTTTTATCTGACTCTTGAATAAATTGCATTCCGCAATGGTCCATCTTGTGGATAACGTCTTGAAGCTCTGCCGAAATATCGATAATCTTGGCATTCAAACTCGGTGGACAGTAGACTTCCGTACGTGGAGAATCAGACCCAACCGCCACTATAGTTACAGCTACATACAGATTCGACCCCCAAGGCGTCCGCCTGTAACTATAAGGCTGACACTTCGAGCTTTGTTCATCATTCAAATATCTTTGCGTCACTTTCATCTCCACGCTAACATGGACTGACTGACGAGCTGAAGCACTTCTGAACATCGTGCAGCAACGCAGCGGTCTGTTTTCTAGATTCACGGACGTTGGTAAATACTTACAAAACCTTCATCAAACCCGTGGCCGGCTACCAATTCATAGTTCACTAATTCCAGACTCCGATAGAAGAAAAGGGAGGATCCTCCGCCTGGAACGCTTCTACCTTTCCGAAGAAGTGTGTGATCGGACGGAAATTCTTCCTGTAGATGAGTTTCTTGAATGCATAAGGGCAGTAAAACAAAACAAAGAACACATTTCCGAAATCCTCAGAATCCCACCAGAAAGAAACTCAAGCACCTGCCTTCCGTCCTCATAAGACGTTCCGACAACCTGACCTCCGACTTGGTGGATACCTTCTTTGACATCCTGTTAGATCATTTTACATTTATTTTAACCTTAGCGATATTTTGTAGCTAAAAGGAACTTAAACACAGTTGCTACTAAGAATTATCAAAGAAAGAATTTTAACTGCCCCATTGTTAGATGTCAACAATGTTGTTAGAAATAGTGTTCACTCATACTATCTCTTCTGCGAAAATAAATGAAGTAAAGTAAACCTTCTTGTAAAATATTTATCTCTTTCGAAAAGGGACACTAAAGACCAATAGTTACACATTCTTCCAGAAAAACAAAATTAGAAACTCCTCTCGGAAATACAAATTCAAACATGCGTGCGGGTGGACGTGCTAAACTAACAATTTAGATTATCTGGACTATCGAAACTACCTCAAAGTCAAGGGAAGCAGGTTAATTGCGGAACCTCCTTTGCCACAAGGCCACCGCAATTGGCGCCCTAAAATTTGACTCATTCACTCTTCTCCCGCTAGATTACCAAGCGACGTAGTTAGCGGTCCTCGTGCTACGATGCCATTTGGGAGGTTCAGGAATTAATCTTCTCAGTAAGGTTTTATCGTGGCATTTTTTGGCAGTAAAGGCAAATGACAGAACGGTATTCTTCCACGGATCCATTAACACAACACAACATTACCAAGACACCCAGCTTCTTCCCCATACCAACAATGAGCAACTGCTGCCACCACAACACATCACTGCCACGCTGCCATCGGATTACCACAAAAATTCGCGTTCGCATTCCGTTACGACCCAACTCAAGTTCTATATGATTTAATTCCCTTTGCGATACAGAGTGTCTCTAGATTGCATAAGGACGTTATTCTACGGCGAAATATAAGAGAAAAATCTAGATAAACTTTTTTCCGAAAATGCTCCCCTGTGGAGCTGCATCGCCTTAAAATTTTGCTAAAGAAGGCGATTTGTTTTTTTAGTAACTACGCAATAATTTATAGTACAGTAATAAAATTTGGTATGTGTGCATTACTTATCAAGGCCTTTATTTGCTGTTATTTTACCAAAACTCTCGCAGCCCCAAAGTGTGTGTGGATAGTGAAGGCTATTCTGCATGTTGTTTACAAAAATGGTTTTTTCAGAAAATCTGCATGTTTACGAGAATAGCCGAGGGCCAAGATTCTTTTCAAATGAAACAAGCTATATAATGACTGAATTGGATTTCAGACACTTCTGTAGACAAAAATGTTCTAGAGATTAAAACGGCCTTCTATCTCCAAAACTACCCTTGCGACAAAATCAGTTTCTATGAATTAACTGCAAATAAAGGCTTTGATAAGTATTTTAAGTTTTATTTTTTCTAGCAAAACTTTAAGGCGGCGTAGCTCCACAGTGGAGCGTTTCCGGAAAAAATCTAAACTTTCTTCCTATTTTTCGTCGTAGAATAATATTGGTTCCGTGCAATTTAGAAAAACCCTGCACATCTTGACGAAATGTTATTTTGTTGGTAATCAAAACTATTTTCTTAACATCCATCATAAGATTAGTTGTACAGTGGCCCTGCGATGTATCTTTTTAATCAGTTGACTTTGGATTGTCCCTCTCATATTTTTCTCTAATGAGGTATAAAGCAAATAGGCTGTAGCCTACCAATTGTATGCGATGTAAATACGGTACATGCTTTACACTAGCTCTACATCTACATCAAGATCTTATCTATCTTTCATGAAGACCTTTATCAAATTTATATTATGAAATAGGAACTTTTGTAGTCCAAAGAGACTTTAGTATTATTTAATTGAGAGTCTAGTTTTCACAACAATATTGTAAAGACTGCCTTATAAATTATAACTTGGTTGGTCTAATACTAACGCATACAGTCACTTCAATATAGTTATTACTGTGGATGCTTACTTAATTCCAATTCCCATTCCAAATAGAAATGAAAGACAGTGGTAGCTTTTACACTACCACTATAGAAAAAATTCCTAGAAACGTTAGATTCTAAGTGAAGATTAAGTTTCCAAATAAAGTTATGATCTGGAATGCTGAATTTTCAAAACTTTATGCGAGTTACGCACAGAGTAAGGCAGTTAATGCCAATGTTTATATTTTGTTTTCTAAACAGATTGGGCTACAACGAGTTAATTATGAACACATGTTAATAGAACCTTTACTTCGTTCCCAAAAATTATAATTCTCTCAGTTCATCAAAATTTTTTGGGTAATTCTCGGTCGAAAAATGTATGATATCGTGTGAAAGATCAGAAACGTTCAACTGCAAAAAAGAACTTTTTAAAAAATACGGAAAACGACTTTATTACAATCTAAAGCCTTCTGAGACCTATCTAGCCTATGACGGTGTTATGTGCTATTGAAACCTATGACCCATTAGCTGTAATTGTTACCGTTATGTCAAAAATTGGCTCAAGTGCTCTTTTGATCGAACGTTTCTATTGTCGTAGGGATGATATAATGAATATTTTTCCAAAACGTTCCTCCTTCTTCTTCTTCGTGTGTCGTTACCGCTAATGATCGTTGACTATCATGTTGGCTAGCATACTGGCTATCGTGGTTTTATTTACGGCTGCTCGAAATAGCTGCTGAAGTCGTGATTCGTCCAACACTTCTTTTACCCTGCATTTTGCCTTGAATTATCAGGTGTAGAATGACATACTTTTCAGGGTTTCTCATTACATGTCCCAAATATTCTAATTTTCTGAGCTTTATTGTATTTAGTATTTCTGTTGTTTTGTTGAGACGTTGTAAAACAGATTAATTTATTACTTGATCAGTCCACCTAATCTTCAACCTCTTTAACTTATACTCTGCACAAATTTGCAAAGAAGCTTTGGACGATACTAACGCTGGAATAATATTCAGATACGCTACTAAGCCTGCAAACGTCTTAATAGCGTATCTGTGACGGTCCATGCTTTCACTCCGTACAACAGTACAGGAAAAACATAGCATCTCGGAGGTCTATATTTAAGTCGTGGCTAGTTAGAACTTGCTTCATTTTTACAAAAGCTGCTCGTTTCTTAACTATTCTACTGCTGTTGCTCATTAGAGTTTGCCAGTATCAACGTGTCATCAGTATGTCGGATGTTATCGATCACTTGCCATTTATTATTCCAGCGTTAGTATCGTCCAAAGCTTCTTTGCAAATTTGTGCAGAGTATAAGTTAAAGAGGAGCGGAGATAAGATGCATCCTTGCTCACGCCTCTTAATTTCTATTTCTATCTTGGCATCTACTTCTGTGGTTTTCAGAATTTGCAATAATTTGACATGTTGAACTCGAGCGAATGCTTTCTCCAAATCTACTGAGTGCATGTATACGCTGTGGTTAACGTCCCGGCATTTTTGTATTAAAACTTGTGTACAAAATAATGCTTTACGTGTGCCTTGACCGCTTCTGAAACCGATTTGCGTTTTTCCAACTTTGCAGTCAATCTTTTTATAAACACTAGCATGTAGCACTCTTAGAAAGATTTTTAAAACGTGGCTCATCAAGCTAATCGTGCTATGATCACTGCATTCTAACTTTCCTTACATAGGTTAATCCATTGAGCACAGCCTACGCGACTCCTTATGTTTCAGATTTCCAGAAATCTTCGTTTGAGAACCCTGCAAGACCGATAATTTCTAGAACCGATCTGACACAAATGAAGTTAAAGTTTTTGAAAATCTCGGTAGGTTCCAAAAGCTACTACTTGTACTTGCCAGTATTGATCAATGTTTTTCAAAAAGAGTAACAGTTAAGGAGAATTTTTCTGAATGAACATTAACAAATTTGGGCGTTCCGAAAAAGGTAAGTAGTTTAAAACATCCTATTACGTCCATAGAGTCTAATTGACTTCGAAAACCTAATTTAATCCCGAGACACTTCAACCACAAATGGATTTTTGATGTGTACAAGATAGTTTTCTTTAGACATGAACAAAAAGTTTACGCCAAGAAGAAGAAGCTGGTATCTGATCTAAAATTCTAAGTGAACAGAAACTTTTTTCCTGATATTGTATAACATCAGTAGTTATTAAAAGCTACAAGAACAGGAAGGGCATTTTGAGGGAAATACCATCTTGTGTGTTAAAAGATTATGGTTGGGTCTTTTGAGAAGCCTTTTAATCTTTTCTCTCAAAATTGTAAAATGCTTTTTACTAAGAAGAATAAGAATCTAGATAACAGCCAGGTTATTTATTTTCTTGGAAATCAATCATGTTGCACAAGAAACAAGAGTAGGTAAAATGAAACTCTCACATGGTATAATACAACAATTTTCGACAATGATACTTCGATTGTGTTCACTTTTAGTCTATTATTTGAGAAGACTCCACTATAAAATACGCCATGATCAAAAAAAACCAAAGTACAACATCAAGATTATATTTCAGGTGTTTTACAAAATGTTCCCAATTGTTTTCGTGCTTAGACATAATTTATGTAGATTAGATTGAACTGGATATCATCTTTCAATTTCGTATTATCTTTCGAAAAAAAGACTGAAAACGATAACGTTAAATCGTACACTTTTTTGCTAGATTACGTATTTATTAGTTTGTAATGCGCATTTATTTTGCCACAAAACAAAACCTGCCGTGTTAATTTAAATTATGGAATTGTTTGCATTTCCCACATGCTATTAATAAATTTTCCATGAGAATTCCTAATAAATGGTGTTGAAAGCAATAACATAAATTTGTCTATTTGTTTATTAATTATACTGTTTCAAAAGCAAATTGCAAACATTCCAATAACAAATTAAATTAACACATCAGGTTATAATTAGTTATAAAATGTGTATTAATATACAAAAGAATTCAGTAATGCAAGAAAATCCCAAAGGAATAACGAACGACAGTTGAAAGAAAAGACCCCAAGGTTCTAAATATCTGTAAATGGCGTCACTAGAAATTGCGATAATTATAAGTTCACAACAAAACTAAAGGGTTTCAAAACAAATAATTCGAACCTTCCGAAGTATTCATTATTTTCTTACTGAGCGTTTTCTGAAGATTTTCATTAAATCAACAAGCCTTTAGCTGGCGATATTTAAGATTCTGAATATGCCGGCCAAATATTTTTTAACGAATTTACATATTTAGTCTTTGGAATTTAAAAATGAGAAAATAGAAGTGTATGGTACAAAATTGCCATGCAGGACTTTTTTAATTTACAGATATTAAGGTCGGTAGTCAGTTTTTGATATTTGAAGCATCTGTGCTTCATCCAAATATTCTTGATAGGATCTTCATAAAAATTAGTTCGAATTCACTTTCTTTTGTTGTTTTATCTTAAAAATAAATCACGGAATATTATAATTTTTCAAAACAATTTTTATAAAATAGAAATCTTGATTTAATTTAGATTCTTTTGAGAGAAGCAATAAAGCGTTTTTTATTAATTGTTGACATTCTGAGATTGTCCAAATTAGATAAGCTTGTGTATCAATCTTTTAAAATCAAAAATAATTCCTAAATAGAAAAAACAAAGAAATAATTTGATGCCCGCCAATTTCTGAAATACGATCACATCTTCCGCATGTTGTTTTAACATTTTTTTCTGTGCGCTCCTGAATAAACAAGAAGTCCGTGTAGAGTGGCTCTACAAATATGCCAATGCGTCAGGGTGTTTTTTCTTCATATTTACCCTCAGCATCTGTTTCCGGCTAGACTGCAAACCCCTTTGTTACAAAGCCAAGTTGAGATCGACCGATTCTTTTTGTTGGATATCCAAAAAATACACTATACCATTGTACACGTGAAGTTATGTTAAGCTCTCTTCTTTTATGTTTGCTTTCGTATGAAATTTCGAGCTGTTCCAATAGTCTTCATTTCGGCGATTCCGAAAATGTTTTATTATATCTGTTATTTCGTACTTTGGGTTTTTTCTCTGTTTGGGAAACGCCGAATGAATAAACATTCTCGTAATGGTGCAGGTATTTAAAGGGATGGATCTGCTTTACACTACAGTGAACGACTTAAGTGAAATTGCTAAATTTATGAATGAAGCGTTTGTGTATTGGCCTTCCCTATTTATAGTACAATGGATATACGTTGAAGACCCTTAAAAGTACCTGCCTTTATAGCGAAGCAGATTTTTTCATGAAATGTATCGCATCAAAAACAGATTATATTGTTTAGACGTAGGTATCTTGATGATACTTATCTTGTTTATATTTTAAAATAAAGTTTTCCTTTACTTAAGTATTTAAATTTTGAATAAACGAGGTAGAAGCTAAGAGAAAACAGAAAGTCATTCCGTGCAAGATAATAGATTTAATAAACTTCCTATTTTCCCTTGTTTTTCCGTGTTGTTTTATGAAGTTGGTTATTTTAAATGTTTGTTGAAAGGCAATAAAGTCGTTCCTACTGCCAGCACCTGTGAAAACATCAAAGGAAGGGGAAAATCTTTTGTAAAAGTTACAAAAGGCGACAGATTAACACAGCACCTGTTTTGCTAGATACAACGTGTTAATTTTAGGCGGACTTTTCTCTTTTTTATGATCCAATTGACTCTTACTCTTAATTTTTAAATTTACATATTTAAAACCTTCCCTTTTTGTTAAAGAAGACCTTTTAGTTAGACAACTACTTTGAAAATTAGCTTTTTAGAAAGATAAGTAGTTCCACTTTACAGTATCTTTAGGCAGGAACTGTTTTTACTTTCTAAATTATATCAAATAGAAGGCTAATTCAAATAATTAAAGACAAAGCTCTTAAACTTGCAGGGTTTAAATTAGTGAGATTAACAAAACAGTGGCAATGTCCGTCTGCAATATTCTAATTTTATTTCGTGCTTCAAGGTTCCAAGTTATAATGCTTAGTGAAGTTTGCTGTCTTCGTAGAGGCAGTGCTTTGTTGATACACAAACCGCATGACCACCGGGTCTACCCCTTGGGAACCCTTTGGCTACTCGTATGCCATAACAAATATTAGTATACGATAGGCCTTGCAACCCTCGATTCTGCTATCGTAAGATATAACCCTTCATTAACCTCCTTGGATATAAGCTCGGGTTACGCTCCAATATCCCCTAAGATGATACATATTGAAAAGAGTACAATAATTATTCATACGCTCCTTGTATCAACTGCATTAACGAAACCAACGCATCCACTTTAGACGATTCGGTTTATTCTTTTATGGTTTTATCGGATTATCGCTTGGCAACCATCCCTTAAAAGGGAAGCGGTCATGGGAACTCGGTGAATCATACTGCGAGATGACGAATATGACTTGCATGTCGTGAAACACATAAATATCGGACTTACCCTGATTTATAGCTGCGAGGGGTGACCATTTTCGTTTCAGACCCTACTTAATTTTGCTGATTGCTTTATAATTAATAAGCAGAAACGTGTGTAATATTTTCTAAGCTGGGAAATTTCGGTACTAAAATTATAATTGATGGTTTGGTGCCACGTTTTTATGAAAAAAACTAGTGCGTAAGTACAACCGTAAATTCTAAAGACTTAAAAATAAATTATTTGGTGTCCCTGGATATAGCGAAAATACAGAGAGAAAACGCTTTTTTTCAACGACGACTCCCATCAAAATGTGACACTTTTCTACGTGAAACTCTTGAAATATTTATTACTCGCCTATATTGTACCTTTATAAATCTGCGATGTACGTACTGACGACATTTTCGTTTATTCTTCACAGGACTATGGTATTAACTATATTAATTGTCTTTAGTTCTTTACAGTAAAATTGTTAAAAATTGTGTTTCAAGTACATTTTATAAAATGGAATAAATAATTATTTCTAAGGGAGTTTAGTAATTATAGTAAGAACGTTTGTGTTAAACTGTTTAGGAAATGTTGATTATAACTTTTGAACGGTATTTGAGATTTAATTAAAGTAAAACTTTACAAATAATTATTACAAGCACCGCTCTTTTATGTACTTCGGTTACTTTTATATTAGATAGAGGATAGCATAATGAAGTCATTGTAAGTATTACCTATATTTATTTTTTTGTTTTGAAAAGAATTCTTGAAAATTCTTAATGGACTTTCAAAAAATGTATTGCTGGTTTGTATTAAATATGACTTCCGCCTTCTGACCTTCCTTTCCGATTTGCTGTTTTATAAAACATAATTTCAACATATCAACCGCTTGTCATTTTGGGAGGACAGCACGTGTTTGGTAAACTCGACAGAGCATAAAATTTAATATTTGTAATCATAAAGGACATGGGACAGGATATTCTGGGAATCTAAAACCATAGCAAATATAAGACTGATTTCCTAATTCTTCTCTTTAATATTTAGTGATGCCTTTTCTCTTCCTGACTTTTTAATGTATATATTGACTGATATTGGGATATCTAATATAGAATTCATTTTTTTTACCTTTTCTCGATTTTCTGATATATTATGGTTGCACATTGTATGTTTTAATATTTTTCAATTTCCCTGAAAATATGACAGCACGTTCATTTTATATGATGCTCTTTGTGTACCTTCTTTGATGATGTGTTGAGAATATGATGGAATTCATAACGGAGAGAAGCAAACTGATTTTTTGTAGGTGTTGTGTCACATAATCGGTAGTAAGGGAGAGGAAAATTTTGGTTATCATTTATAGTTTTTAGATTTTAGCCTGTTACTTATTGCCCCCGAAATAAAAACATCTGGGCAAAGAGAAATAACGTTTTTCGGCCTATCTTAGGAACAATAGCGAAAAGGACGAGGAAATTTCATGTTATGCCGGCTTTTAGCAGGCATGCATTTAGTTGTTTGGATAATACTTAATTGCGAACAAATAAGTCTTAAATACTTCACGTTTACGTTTCAATTGTACTTTCACCAACTGCTGCCTGCTCCTGCAAGCAAAAGTTTTTCAAAGCATTTCTGAGCATACCAAAATGTCTCTCGAAGCTCAAAACAAAATCCTTTTGCGACAAGTTTGTTAATTTAGGTATACATAATTACAAAGATCTTTATTTTATTTATTAATGAATTTGATAAGATGAAATATGCCGGATAGAGGACTTTGAACTGGATGTCACCATGGCTACAACTATATCCTGCATATGCTGCTCCTCCTACTCTTGGTAATACTTTTGTAAGACACGTGTTTATTTGTTTTGCTTTTTCCGTTGTTTTAAGTGTCTATCTAACATAATCTTTTAGTTTTATAACCTTTTCTTTTACCTTAACGTTTTTAGAAATGTTTCTCTAGACTTTCTAGTTCAAATCTCTTTTCCTTGCTTTGAAGCAAAATACAACTTAATATATAATTAGTTTAACTGAATTTATTATTTATAACCACAATTCTAAATGCCTATAGTGTTTATCAGGTAAAGAAATCAGTGTCAGCTCTTATTCTGGATTTTCTTGTACAGAAGAACTGTTCAAGTGGAGCATAGCCTGAGAGAGATGGAAAGGGCAAGATTGGGTGCCTTCACACATCCGCACACCATAAGTGATTAAGTTACTTGTTCCTGGAGTTTCTCACTAATTCCGAATAGGAAAGGAAAACGATCCCATCAAAGTGTCTAAACTGGACTTGTTTAACTTACGCTTTTTATCTCAAAATCTTTTGGGCCTATTTGGATGGTTTTTGGATAGATGGTAAAATCAGTGGCGTAAATAATGGACGCAAAAGCCCGCAGTGCGGGGGCCGAAGGATTTGCAGATCCCATAGTCGTTTACAGCTATGAAACAAAAGTAGCCATATAATTAGAAAAGTCTGGATAAACGATTCTTTTACTACCTAGTTCATTTTAGTTTTCATTTTTAACTAAAATACCTATTATGTTGTCAGGTAGGTAGTCGGTTTATTGCAATTTGCCGGAAGTTATATCTCCGTCGGTATTTTCGTATTTATAGCACATTTTCGATATCTCAGAAAAAATCCCCATTTCTGTAAAAGGGCAATAATATTCATTCCACATCTGTCCAAGATATGGAACCCCAACAGAGAAATTCTTGGTCCACCAGGTTGGGGGTTATGACGATGGGCCTGCTCCTCATCTCATGGAAAAATTGATAAACACAAGAAATTTTTACCATTTGCCTCGGAAACAGGGCGGATCTAAATTACGACAAACGCCAAGAAAACGCGTTATGAGAATGGCTATTTGGAATATCCAAGGATTGAGGACCAAGCAAACAGAGGTTTTTAAAGAATTAGAGAAAACAAAAATTGATACTTGTGTCTTCACGGAAACAAAGAAGAAAGATACAGGGAATGAAGAGATAGGAAAGTATATACACATGTACAGTGGTGTAAACCGGGAGGCTAGGGCAAAAAGAGGAGTTTCTATAGCAATAAAAAGTATACAAAGTTGGGAAAAAATAGATGAGCAAATAATAACAGTGGAAATAAGAAAGCATGGCCATGACGAAACTCATGCTGACTATATGTTCAGAAAGTTAACAACACGGTATAAAAAACGGGGACTAAAAATTAATGCGAATAAAACAGAATATCTAAGAATAGAAGATCAGGAAGATCCCGAGTTGGAAATCAAAGGTATTAAAAGAACCAATGAATTCAAATACCTAGGTAGTATTATATCGCAAGAGGGAACACCAGCGAAAGATATATAAAGCAGACTGCAACAAGGTCAGAAATGTATCAGAATTCTAAATTCCTTACTTTGGTCGAGCAAAATCAAACTGAAGACAAAGCTGACAATTTACAAAGTAATTGTAGAGCAGATTATGACGTATGGGTTGGCAGCTTACGGCTAAAGATAAAAAAAATGTGGAAATGACAGTAACAAGACAATTGCTATTGTATGACCATGCCATGAGAATGACAGAAATAAGATGGCCAAAAAGAGCTACTATATATTACCCAACAGAAGGAAAAGGGGAAAAGCGGCAACATCATGGAGAGAAGGGGTTAAACAAAGTATGGAAGACAAAACCATTACGCACATAGGTTTTGAGGTAGGTCACTTTGGGATCATTTCGATTACATGATTGGTCTCCTTTGTTGATATTGAATTGAAAAGAATTACAGGCAGATAACTAACGGGAATAGAAAAATGATATTTTGTTCGTGTGCTTGGGAAATTATATGGGGAAAAACTCATAAAAATGTTGTCAGTTGAAAACAAAAGACGGCCTTTGCGCAAGTGCCGTATTGTGCCAAGTTGGAGAACACGCCGAAATTTTAAGAACTTTCCAAATCACCAAAGATTCTAGACGATCATGGTATGAACTCTTCTAGCGAAGTGCAAATGTCATTTGATTTGTTCTTGTTCTTCCCCACCCACATTAACGAGTCTAGAAATAGAGCGTTTTGTCCTCTATCTTTGAAACGGTAAGTTGTATTGGTATTTGCGGTACTGGACTAAAACAGTTTATATCAGTGCAGAGTCCATTCGTCTGTCTATAAAACAATATTCGGGGATGCTTCCATCTTCAGATCCAACAAAATAGAAAACCAGAAGTAATGCAGAAACGACCATCATAACTAAACAAATGATGTCTGACGAGTAAAATTAATACCGCTTGCTAATCATTGAGATTTTTAAATGCAGGAATTAGCCATATGGAGTATATTCGGATGAGGGCAGCTCGAAAGAGATCAACTACCCGAAATCTGCTAGCGGTGGATAGAGAAGAAAATTTATTCTCGTCAAGGTTTTTTTGTATTTTAAATTTTCCTATTCATGCAGCGTTGTTTTCTGAATTCACTTTTGCATTAAGGTTGTATTTTCTGGAATAATATGAAAGAATCACCTTTCGATAGAACATTTCTGAAGAACTCATTTTGAACAGTATTTGTTGCCCCTGTATTGAACAGTGTTAGCTTTTATACACGATTTCTACGATAATATTTCATGCTGACTTTTAGACTTTCTTGGCATAAATGAAAACAAGTCGGATTATTACATTTGTTGTCATTTGAAACGTAAATGGAATATATCTGAAGGAAGCTGAACAGAAATATTTTTCAAGAATTCATGCCCTTTCAATGTTTCGGAAAATTTCTCGAGAATACAAAATTGGTTCTGCCCATAAGTTATTTCTATCAGACTTTTAAGTTTTGCTATTTCCTTGTACAGATTTCTTGGTATATGAAACTTCTTTTCAGAATTTTCAATTTGCTGTTTCAAATTCCTATTCCGCGCTTTTATATGAAATGATTACATTACACTACGACTTTCGAAATCCTTTTACTGTATTTTATCTACAAAGCTGTCTAAGCACATTATTAGGAAGGAAGCTTTAACTCTAAATCAAATTTGAATAAGGTAACGTCTGCAGTCGTATTAAACACGCCTTTTTCTCTCGATATTGATTACTGTTCTTCTTCTTGGGGCATATTTTGCAAGATCAATAATTATTATTGTCGTTTAGCCCGAAAAGCATGAAATATTTCACTCTTTATCAGCTACATTTATCAATAATTTACTAATGCTAAGTTTTATCGAGATTGGCTTTTGATTTGCATTAATGGATTATTTTTAATTATCTATACATTTCTAAGTTGTTCTGGTGCGTATGGGTGTTGTTTTTTAAGTTTCATTGATTTAATCATTCGTTCTAAATAAACCCAAATGCTTTTTAGTACCCTTTATACCCTAAAGATTGTAAAATTGTTTTCGTATAACAACAAACTTATTTTTAGCCCAAGTTAACCTAAACTGCTTATGCTATGATACCTACTTTACACGCAAATTGTTGTGGGACCCAGCAACTTTGGAGAACAACGAAAGCAAATTAACGTAATTAACATGTCTTTGGTAAGTCCGTAATACCGCATCAAAATATATTTTAGACAAGAAACCGCTAAATAAACATTTAGTTAGAACAAAAACTACTTTGCATTTAAAAGAACTATAGAAATATTTGGATGACTATTTTTAGTCGATTTTTTTTTGATAAATAGTTTTATAATTACATGCTAAAATCACCAACTGTTCTCAAGCTATTCCTTTTTTGACAGTTTTCACCAACATTTCCGCCCACTGAAATAGGAGAAATACATATCAATAGGCAAATTATAATGTATTAAAGAAACAACTGCCTAAATAAATTCGTAAAGGTTTACGACCCTCTTAAAACCAACACGCAACTCCACGGGTGGGTCGCACCCCACAGGCTGCAAAATGCTGGTCTAGACAATATGTTTCTAAAATGGTAACATGAGATAGAGAGGTCAAGGAAGCTTATGAAATTCTTTATAACAATATTATACCGTTGATCAAATTAAATTGAATTAAATTGGCATTTCTCGTTCTTCTGATACAGAAAACAGATGTTTTCGGACTCGACGTTTATAAAAAGTCTGTGAATATTTTATTAATATCTAATGATTGAATGGAAACGAAGTTTTCGAGAAGACTTAACTGGGTCATCGTACTAAATATAGAAAAAAATAGCTTTTTTGATGAAATTTTTTGAATAATCACGAATCAATGTTTAATGTTTGCCATTAAGGAGATTTAGTTATGTAAGTGCTGTCTGTCGTGCATGAACTCACAGCCAATTATTTTAGTATTTATTTGACTTTTAACTTCTAACGAACACGATGAAAAGTCACTCAATCAGTAATAAGTAACTAATTTGGTTGAATCTTTATTTTTTATTTATAAATTAATTATTGACATAAGTGTTGGTTTTTCTATTGGTTACTTATAAAATGTGTTCAAAATTCGAGACTAAACCACCGAAATTTGGGAAACCACAAGAAACAAAAATGTCGATTAGAATCATAATGTTGCCTGATCTGGAGATCAGTTTGGTACTGACTTTGTTCCTTCAAAGTAGTTTGGTAAATGCAAAGTGGTTGAGAATTTAATCAACAATATGTAAAGGAGCTGCTATAGGGATTACTTTATTTCATTCCGAAGATTCCAATTTATATTAATTTCCAAAACGCAGTGATGTAATTAGAGTTTTGAGTATTTACATGAAAAAACATCTTGTTCGTTTACGACTTATTCCAAGTCTTGACCCCGGAAAAGAGCTGGGCTGTATTGGGTAACGACGTAAATAAGAAGATTGTGGAATATGCTTCTACTTTTGCCTGTTTTAAAATTGTTTTGCTGCTGGAATTATTTTGGATTGGGGAAGCAGAATCAATTAAAGCCTTTAATGGTTGTTACGTTGTGAAAAATCTTTATTTTGATGCACCTTGTACCCTTTTAACTTAAAATATATTTTGTTTTAATTTCAATAATTTTCTCATATATTGGATTTTTATTAATTAGTTCCTACTTTTATTTATTTTTCTGGTTATCTAATAATTCTGTTTCGTATCTATGTTTACGAAATTAGCTGTTTGGTTTTTAGGTAAATCCTCCTAGTGACATCTAGAGATTAACATTTGTTTTATGTTGAGAATAACGGCGCATGCGTTACTTTGCAAGCTCGCTGGTCTGTATTGTGAATCCTTCCTCTTTCTCGTTCTTTCGTTTTGAAGGGCCACATGATGTTCTTTGTGCCTCCGTTAGAAATTCAAGTAAACCATTTTTGTATCAATTTTATTTCGTCTAATCCTTGATTGCTTCTATAGGATTGCCTTCCTCCCTTTTCTTTTCTCGTTGCTTTATCTACAAATTACCGTATTCATTGCAATTTGGTAAAAAATGTACAAAGGAATCAAAAGGGCGTGGTCGCCATCTTGATGCTAATAGTTTACAAGAAATTTTATAGAACAATTATCGATTCCTAAACGATACGTTGGCTTATGGATATTCCTCCACATTTGCCAGCTCATGTCAACCCAGAATAAATAGAGAATCCAGTTATTGTCGTGTATGCAGAAATATAGGACGAGTAAGACAACGTAAGGTATTTGCTCCTTTAAACATTATTTTAATATTTTCTTGCTGGTGATCAAGTTAGAAATTCATTGTTTAAGCTGTGTTTATCGTTAAATTAGTGTTTATTTAAATATATATAAAATTAAATTCTTATTAAAATCTTATGGTGAGGTTCCTGTATGACCTTGACCTTTATTGTCAATTTAAGTTCTTGTTTCGTGCTAGTTTATCATTTTCAAAGTTATTTATTAATGAATCTCTTTCTTAGTGTGATTAGAGAATTTATTGAAATCTAATTAATAAAGTTGAGTTGACAATTTTGTGTTATCATCATACTTTTGTTCAGTTTTTCTAAAATATTTGAATTTACCATTAGTTACATATTTTTAAAATTAGTAATACTGTTACGAAGGCCTTCAAGGGTATTATTTTACATCATTAAGGTAATGATCACCTTTTAGGTGAATAATATGAATGTTTAGTATTTTTCTTTCTTATTTAGGGTGAGATGTTTGTAGCTTTATTAAGCTATGATTAAATATTATAATTACATGCCTTATCTTTTATTTTACTAAGAAAGTACTAAGCTTTAGAATTACCTGTCTCGTGCTTGTGACTAGACTTTTGGTTATCTCTCTTTTACCAAAAACAAAGAGAGTGGCATCTCTAAAGATATTAAAGCAGGAGATACCCACGTTTCTTTATAATTCGAGAAAGAACCTGGGATCTCATTTTAACTAAGTATAGAAACAGAATCACATTAAAACTGCTACATGGTAATCTTTGAAACGAGATTTTTATAATTCAAGCACTGTTCAAATTAAACAAAACTCAGATGATCTAATTTTTGTTTTCTTTTTTTCTAGATACAGCTACGTTTATAAAAATGCGTGTTTACCACTTCATATAGCACTAATCCAACGTTCAATTTAAATCTAAAGAAAACCCCGATTTTTGGAAATCAAGATTGTGTTTTTGGAGATGCAGCCATATGAGCATCTTTTAGATAATTGATTATTCTACCCATATAATGAAAATATCTCGAGAACTACTCGAGGTTTAAAAATCAAATATCACGAGAACTACTCGAGATATAAAAATTTAAATTTCATAGTCGTATTCAGCGTTAAAAACTAAGTCGATATCATATATAATATCACTATGTCGAAAAATCGCCATTTTCTATCGAAAAGTATTCGAGATACCGATTATGTATCTGTAATCAGGAGAAAATTCTAAGTTGATTTTATACATAGTAACATGTCCTGTAAAGTTACGAGAACATAGCAACAGACAGAGAGACAGAATGTACTAATTCAGATACGAATTTTTTTAAATTTCGTCGAAAATGCTTCGGGTAGGACCACGTATGGCGGCACTATACACTTTCAAATGTATACAACTTTACTGTTTATGATAGAGAAAGTCTCATCTCTACACGACTTAACTCCCGACCCCGAGATATAAAAGGTTTCTTTAACAGAAACAAATAAAGATGATGCTACTGCAGATAATTCATTTCCTATGCTACGCCATGTATAATATAGAAAGTTCAATCTCCGTACGACCAACCGTTCTGGAGATACTAAAAACCCTCAGGACCAGCTTCAGACGTTAAATAAGCAAATCAACATTAGGTTCCGGTTTCCAAAAAAAGAGTCTGACTCTTGGTAAAAGTAAATTTGCTTTTTGGAAGGCGCGACGTACAAGTTCGATGCAGTTTATACTCGCACTGTGTTGTGTTGTGGGGGAGCGCAAACGCAATGTTTTGTGGAAATCCGAAGGCAACGCGCTAGTATGTACATGAGTTGTATTGTAGGCGCGTGGAAGAATACTGTTCCAGCATTTTCCTTAAGCATTGAGTAAAACCTTAGTGAGAACAGTGAGCCCGGGGATTAATTACTGGTCTTCCAGAATGCAGACTTAAACCAGTGAGGCGACTGCCCCAGGGCGCACAGATTATGAAGGCACTGAAATTGGTAAAGAGAGATATAGTAATTAATTTCCTGCAGTAAGAACTAAAATTATTTCCCGAGCTTGTTCTTTATCAAGATTACTAACGTCACAAACAGTACCTACGTTTAGGTTTTGCTACTGATGTTGATCTTAATTTGTATAGAAAAGCAACAAAAATTGACTAGTGGAATGAGCAATCACACACAATCGACTGAGAAAGCTTAATGTGAAATGAGAAAGATTAAATGAAGCCCAAAGTTGATCAAAGGAAGAAAGGTCGTCTCTACTATTGAAACAAGAGCTGTCACAGCTCTGGTCAGCCGCCAGGCTACCATAAAGTTCTCTTCTTTTATTTTTTTGATTTAAGAACTATAATGTGGGAGTTATGGCTTTTACTTATTACGTATTTCTATTTTGCAATATTGAAACTTTCCATTTATTTTCTAACACTGCTAAATACGGATACGCATCGGGCTGCACTCTCCAATAGGTCAACTGTGCTTTCACAAGGTCTATTTGTGCTCTTTATTACTTTTTTTTTAGAGAGCGCCGAGCTAAGCTATTTGGTGGGCCACTTTCAGTGGCTCAGGTCGAGATTCACGCCCTTCATTCACCTTCTTGAGGAAATTTAATAGGAATACACTTTATCATGCTTGTCTTATAATAAGATGGGAGGACGCAAGAACCTGAGTGCCTTGGGGTGCAGTAAATTCTAAAGCCGGCCCTGAAAACGTATCGAAACAAAAAAAAGATCGAATGAAATCTTCACCAACCTCTTCTCGACGTTTGCTTCTGTCACAGTTTTTTGCAATCCACAATATAATTCTGCTGATTTTGTCACATCCTCTAGCGGTGAATCCTTGAATGACAATAGACTGGTAAATATGTACGTCACAAGAGGAGCAATACTCCATATCGATATCTTTCGAAAATTCTATTTTGCACTCTACTAACGAACGACTATAAGATGAAATTCAATTCAGTGTGAATATAACGTAGATGAGCCTAAATACAGCTTCTCTACTCCTAACTTCTCAATTCAATGCTCTAGGGTTCATAAAGCTCTTCCCTTTTAACCATCAGATGACGTTTACATCACTAGTTGTGGTTAGATGCAAAAATTGAGACAATCCATGTTTGTGGTTCTTGAGATGTAGCAATCTTGAGCTTTGAAACCTTCATACTTTCCAACTGTGAGTAGCTCATTCTCCGTTTCTATCTGAATTCAAAACCTTTTGAAAGCAGAATTGCATACAGTATTGAAATAAAATTGAACATAGGGAGTGTAGTAGTTGTGAATTTCAGAGACCCTAAAGATTTCGTCTGAGCTACCTACGAGTTATAACATATATACATAGGCAGCATCATAACTGCATCCTTCAACTATAGTTCGCTGTTTAACTTTTCAACGAACTCTGATAGGGTCGTTACTGAATTTGCGAAGTCTGTCTGTCTGTCTGATCGCATTGTTCTTACATTTTGGCTTCAGATTTAGATTCTATATCAAAAACTAAAAACGGCGTGTGTCTTCGTTTTTTGATATTTTTTTAGGGAACATGGTCAAAATGGCCGCCGAAATTTGAAAAATCTTCAAAACTGTTTGTGGTTATGCTTTGCATTCCCAGATGTTTTTTTCTGAATACCTAGTGACTGAACGTAATTGATTCTTTACGTACACTCGTTAGAAAATAAATTTTGAATCATAAATAAACTGAGAAAAGTAGTCTTTCAGCAAGCTTATTCTTTTTCTTTTCATTGCGTCTTTACAAATAACAGAGATTTAGGAACACTTTCTTTTGATAAAATTCGTGTTCGGCCTTTTAAGAACGTGTTGCTATATTGAGATTCCGTTTTCATCATTCAATGTGTCTTACATTGCTAGCATTGAATCACGAAAAGCATCTTTCCTATTATTGATAACCGAGATATCTGGAGTCTCATCACTTTTGGTACCCCCGGTAGAATCTTTATAACATTAAGTCAGAAGCTTATAAGTAAATTGCTCCAAATAGAAACTTCTAAATTGAAAGTTTTCTACACATTTAGATAATGAAATTTTAAATATCATAATGTGCCAAAAAAATAAATTTGAGGTTATATTGAAATTAATAGTGTATTGTATTCCAATTTATTGGAATAGTAACTATCAATGTTAAAATTTGATAGAATGTTGTAATAATACAAAAGTCCTTAAATCCTGCCCAAGGCCTACTTATGAATGTAATGGTGTTTACTTTCTGCGGTTCTTTTAGAAACACATATACATATTTAACAATCCTTAAAATAGCCTCGGAAATCTTTTATTTTTTATTTCTATTGGAAACGGTGGATTTCTGTTTTTGCCATTTGAGAAGTGCATAGAATATGCTTTGGGGACATGAGGCAATTAAATATTACACAATTATAAAAAAGGAGAATAATTTAAATCTTCGAATGTCAGTTATTTCAGGAATCGCCGTGGCCTTGGATAACTGAAAAGGGAGAATTTATTTATTTATTCAATTAAGGTTGTGTCATTTAAAATTGGTTACAGTTTGGACTTTTATTGGAAATGAGAATTAGAATTTCCTTCTTTACGTTTTGTTGTCTAAATTATAATTGATAATACAATCGGTTTGTTATATTTAAAGAAAAAAACTGTAGTAGGTGCACAATACTTTATTCAAACATTTAGCGATTTAATTTTTATTCTTTATTTAAATTTAATTATTAATACTTAGATATTTTAAAACTTTCACAGTGAATAGTTCTTGAATAAAGCATTAAGTGATAAAGTATAAAACTACCACTGACATACTACTTGATATGAACGAACACTATCGTACCGAAAATCAACGCATTGTAGTGTATTTACAAAAGTTTGTAAAAGAATGATTTGTTGTGATCTTCTTAAATACAATAAAATTACAACACAAAACTCAACTCGTCTACAAAGAGATTTTATCTGCATTACCTACCTTCACTTGCACATAACGTACATTCGAGATAAATTCTAGCCGTACAATGTTACCCGGGTTTTCCTTCTCATATATACAGTAATATAGAACTTTAAATTATGTACTCACCTAAAAGTACTGAATATATTACATAACTTTTCGTAATAAGGTCATTTATTGGATGACTTGGATGCATCAATTCCACGGCTGAAATATCCACGAACTTGACGCTCACGGCTTCGGGTAGGCTAGTGGGAATTCACTCTCATTGTATATCCACCACCCGGAGTTCTCTTCCTCAATTTATGTGGAAAATTAGCATCTAGATTCACTCTGGTTTAATGTACAAATCAGTTCAAGAAAATACATTTAGTTATTTGTTCTTGCTGGACAAGCTATTTCTGTCGGCCAACCTAAATAAACAAGTCGACGCACCCTTTTTCTAATAAAATCTTTATTTGGTTTATTTCTTTATAGGATGGAGAGAAAACATCAGAGTCATTGCTGAAGGATGTCGGTATATAAGACATCTAATGGCTCTAATTCCTTTTAGTTGTGTTCTTGATTATTTATAGCAATTTACAGTGTATTATTCTTTTTCAAAATAATTGCAACAACAAATGTAAAAATTTGGACAAACTTGACGATCACTACATTATGGAATTTATCGACTGTTTATAAAAGTCGATAAAAGCTTCAAAAAGCTTAAAACGTAAGAGTATTTACTTATTCCCAACAGCAAAAAGCTAAGGTGTGCGGATTATTCGAGATGTAGAAATATTAAAATGTGTTACTGGTGAAAGCTGTACAGAACTATTATTGCCGTACTCTCGATAATGACATTCCCTTTTATAGAGTGTTGCATAAAAATGTGACATATCAAAATTTTGCTTTTTTTACTTCTTGTTTATTACAAAAATGTAGCACTTGAGGAGTCTAAATTAAATCGTTTCCGCGTTATTCAAATCCCGAAATAAACAAGAAACATTTTTAGTACTTAGCAATTCAATTTTTAATTTCCGTTCTTTAAAACCAAAAAAATTGAAAAGCCAAATTTATTATTTAACTCGACTTTTTAACTGAAACATCTTGTATAAATAATAATATTGACCTTAATATTGTTTTGACCTTATATCAAGACCATGCTTTTCCTTAACAAGATTTATCAAGAGCTTTGGTTTTAATTATTGTGCAACCTTTGTTTGATTGATTTGATACGGTTCTACTGAATAGCAAAATATTTTGGCTTAATCTCGAATAATATTTTTCTTCTTATCCATATAGCTACGATTCTGAACAAGACAATACCAAGACTTCTATGTATTTTGACCTTCCTTTCTTATTAAAGAACTCAAAGCAAAATTTAGCTTACATAGATTGCGAGAAAAGTTTCTTTAGTACTTGTGGCACTTTAAAATTGTGTTACTTAAACAGTTCGCTTCAAGTTTTCTTTTTAAGTTTTACGTCAATTGGCCAGAACCTCTGTCGCGAATTTTTATAAAATTATTTGATTTCTAGAGAATTCTAAATAATTGATTTAAGAATTTTCTTTCAAAATGAAAAGGAGAATTCGTTTAGATCTATGTAACTTTCTTAGGTGGTATAAATTACGTTGTGTATGGTAACTGGATTTTCCACTTAGAGAAAAAAAATGCAAAACGTAATTTATCTAATTAAATTTTAGAATCTTATTGAAATTAAAGGTATTTGCTTATTTTTGTTTTTGGTAACAACAATAAAGTAACAGGTTTTGAAAGGCAATTATCAGATATAGTAGATGATAGAATAATGGTTTTTGGAAAGGAAAAACAAATTTTGTAAATAAAGATTTTTTTTGATATTATAAACTCTGAATCCCCAGAGAGCATTTTATTACAATTTATATATTGCAACAATCCTCTCCATGTCAAAATATTATTTGTTTGCATGTGCTTGTTTACCTCAGCTTGTAATAACGTTTGAATTATTCAAATGTAAAATCATGAAAGGGAAAAATATCCAAATTATAAACGTGTTATAAATATTACACAAAAGCTGAAAAGTTTTAAATTATTGTATTTTCTCCAATGTTGCGAATTTGATTTATATGTATGTGCTTTCTACATAATATTTGGCCATTGACCTATAATTTAGTTAAATAATATACTTCGTCTCACACTCTATGTATGGTTTCCAAAGTACCCGTTTGAACTGCAGGATTTGATGGTGTCCCACCATCTCTTGTAGGAAAAACTGTGGAGTATATCACAGTACCACTAACAATATCTATAAATCTGTCTTTTAACGAAGATAAATTTCCCAGCTCTTTAAAAAAATCATTAATTGTTCCTCTTCATAAAAAAGATAACCCATTGGAAATATTAAATTACAGAGGTGTGGCGGTATTATCAGCGTTTTCTAAGATTTTTGAGAAAGCTTATTATTATACGAGGCTTGTTATATATTTATTTTATTCAAAATGGCTTTGAAAATAAGCTTTCTACAGCAGCAATATTTTTCGACTTAACTCGAACCTTCGAGACGGACAGATATGTTTTACTACTGACAAAGTTAGAGAGCTATGGAGTTCGTGGATGTTCATTAAACTGAATAAGAATGTATCTTACAAGATAGAACTCGAGAGGTAAACATAAAACGATTAGACGAGTTATGTAAATCCTCTTCCAGGATGGTTCTCTGCGGAGTGCCCCAGGGAAGCGTCTTAGGCCCGTAAAAAATAGTTGTACATATTTGTTTGTAGATGATAGAAGTATATCAGTTACAGAGTACTCGATATCATCTACTTTGGTATCCAAAATTAACATGTCTCCCGCTTACGTGCAAGAATATTGCAAAAGTAATGGTCTAATATTGAATAATTTAAAAAGAAATACTATGATATTCTCAAATAAAAATGTAAAAAGGTATGCTGGTTAAAATGAATGGAAAAAGTATTGAACAAAGAAATTGCAAAAATTTTTTAGGAATCTCATATGAATAAATTTATTGATAATCAAAGCTGATTAAAGATCATACTTTAAGAACGCGTTTTTTACTGATTCCCCAGTATAGACTGTCGTCCACAACCAATAGTCGGCATATTATGATAATAAGATTATACAATTGCCTACCAGAATCACTGAAAGCAATTATTATTGTTGTATCATTTAAAAGTCAGGATAAAGAAATGTTAATTAAGCACACATTCTACACTCCAGATGAGTATTTTAGTCATGCAAATGGGTAAGTTTCTTAGATGTTAATATACAGGGTGATCATCTTAAAACTTCCCACCCTGAATAACTCTTTAATTAGTAAAATTATCAAAAATCGTTGAAACGCGTTGTTTTTGTTTTGGAGGGGGACATTTAATAACCTACTCTAGTCAGTTGGAAAACTTTCACTCTTGCCGTTTTCTTCAGCCGTACTAGTTACATTTACCCTGTTATACTTGAGAATAAGAAAATAGTTACTGCAGATTGGTATACCACCATTTGGTTACCAACACCGTTGTCAAAAGTTCAGAAAAAACAAATTGCTTTGCACCATGACAATGCTCCAGCACATTTCTGCAAAGTTGACAACGGAGTTTCTTTAGTCTGCTGGGATAAAATTAATCTCACATCCACCTTATAGCCCGGATTTAGCTCCATGTGATTTCTTTCTCTTTCCAACTATTAAGAAGAAATTACGGAGAATCAATTTTTCAACACCAGAGGAAGCTGTTAATGCATTTGAAGAGCATGTTAGGGCAGTGTTTAAGGAAACCTGGGCTGCCTGTTTTACGGAATGGTTTGAGAGGATGTCAAAGTGCGTGAAATGTAAAGGGGAGTACTTTGAGAAGGAATAAATATTGTTCGTTTATATATGTTTTGTTATTATCCTGTATTTAGAAACATACAGTGCGATCCTCTAGTATGAGTTTTACATTGCAATTTGGTGTCTGATTTATGTATAGATTTAATTATCTTCTTGTTGATTTCTAATGGAATTCTTCTGTTATCTTTATGTGTGAAATTAATCGACTTTTATTTTCCATTCTTTGATCCAATTACTGACCTTCCTTTTAGCTTCTTGCATTTTCGCTGTTGGTTTCTTTAAACTGTCTGCTAGTGCTAGTATGTTGTTGTCAGCAAAGTGACTATAGTTAGGTTTTCTGATTGTGGCACCATTGTCACAAATATTATATACTAATAGATAAATGAAACTCTGCCTTGCGCCTTGCGGCTGTACTTATATTCTTGACTTTGAAGCATTTCTTCTTCATGTTATACCCTGAATATTCTTCCTCTGATGTACGATGTAAAACATGACTGTAGCTGTTTAGTTTTATTCTAAACCGTCCTATCAATCTTATCAAAAGATTGAGCAACGTCTAGAAATACGTTTATGCAGACTTTGTAACATGTTTTTGCCAAATAAGCAACAGTGTGGACAACAAATAATTTTAATCTTGACAAGTCGAATGTTTATAATTTTTGCGGGATTTTCAAAGAATGCTATTAAAAGCATGTACTTTCTAATAAATATTTTTAGGTTACAATTTTTTCTGCTATTCTATGTATCTATTCAACTCTTGAATGCTGATTTCAGTAGCCAAATTGATGATTTTTATTATTGATGAAATAGTTTTGGTATAAGTGGGAGGAATGAGATCAGTATGTAGGAAGAAACTTTCATTTGTTGATTTGACTGGTTTTGGAATCATCAAAACTTCCAATACTTTCTAAAGCAGCTCAGTTTCAGAATTACTTTCGTTGGCAATTGCTTTAGGGCTTCTACTCTGATCAAATCATATTCTGGAGCCCTTTTATATTTAAGATTGAAGATGCTTTCTAAGTGTAATTTTGCATTTTTTGTTTTATTTGGTCAATATTCTGTCTCTTGTTTCTTCAATGGCGCTCTGCGTGCAACAGGTTCTTTTAATTTTTTTTCACCTTTCATAGAGAACAATTAGTCTAGCTGTCTGTTGTAAATTATTACAAATAGAAGTTTATTGATTTATTTCTGATCAACATAAATTGCTCTTGTCAATGGTTTTGTGAGATTGTTGAGTCATGTTTTCTGTCTTTTGTATGTTCACTTTATACTGGCACGAGGTTATACCAACAGTATTAACTTAAGCAGTTTTGCTTCTAAGAAGTTTTTTTTATCCATTCGGATAAGCTAAATTAATCGAAATTTCCCAGAAATGTATTAACAAAAAAAGATTTTCCATTGTCTTGAGTGGTGCATTAAACTCTAATATTACTTTCTGTTTCCGGTTTAAGATTTTCCCAACCGGTTGCTTTGCATACCAACGTTGGGTTGCATTATTTTTTCTATTATTGTCACTTAAAATTAATATCAATGAAGAATGGTGAGGATTTAGGTCGTACTTTTCTTCAATTTTTGTATAGTTTGCTGGCATTTTTCTACTGTGTATTTAATGTAAGAGACCTTCTATTTTCTTCTTTAACTTGCTATCGATCAAGAACTGTAAACCTCTGACCACCCTATAGATCAGCGAAGGGAATATCTAGCAAAGCCAAAGGGTGATCAATGATCATCTACTAGGAATTTTCGATTAAAGGTAATTTTGTTACGACTGTAACTGTCTATATTTAGCTGATTTACTTCAGGTAATAAAGCGACTGAAATGGTTCTTGTCACAATACAAACCGGTGTAACACCCAGTTTAGCTTGCCTATTTATAATTTTTGAAAACTGTTGAATACTTAGTTATCTAGTAGTTACTACAATTTCTGATTTGTATAGAAATTTGCATGGCTTCTAAAATGGTTCTTTTTTAGCCTTTCTGTGATCATAGACATAACTAATAAGACTAAGACTGTTGATACCAGAAGCAAGATAGTCAGTACCTCAATATTTACCGAAGATCTTTAGTTAACCAATTACTATGACAAGAACGCCGTTACTAAATTAATGTTATACTTTTCCAGTGATAGGGAATTTTGATAATCAGATTTTTGTCGAGTATCATTGGATGATGTTCCCAAAATTTACTTGAAGTATTTTTTTCTGGTTAATACTCCAACTTAATAGAATATGATTCTCAAGAGGATACGACCTCTGCATAAATTAGTAAAATTGGCGGACTACTAAGTTTCTGAAAGTCATTTGCACTATGTTTTTAAAATTGAGGTTTCCAAAATACAAAACAACGAAAATTGGGGATATAGTAAACATTTTGTAATAATAATCCCGAAGAAATTCCAATTTTGATCATGGCCTATTTTGAAAGTATTTAAAACATAACGTATATAGCAAGTTAAGTTTGGGAAAAATACCACAACTTGCCAAAAAGCACGAAAATAACTGTTTTTCTTGGCTAAGTAGACTATAGATTTCAAAAACAAGAACATAATTTGTCTATCTGTTCTGTAGTTACGAAGTATGTCTACTGTTTCATAAATCTTCGTCCGTGGTAAAGCAATCGACTATGGAAACTTGTTAAAGTAAGGACCATGCAGAAAGCATCATCTCAGTATTCTTTATTGTTTTAAAGATTTTTGCAAAACAGAAAATTTTAAATTCAATAAACGTCATGTTTTGAAGCAAATGTGAGTTTTTCTCGAAAGCATTTTGTCCTGGACAGTGTATCTTGCAGAATGTTTTGGAAACCAGAACTGAATCGGTATTACGGATTTAACTCTTTCTTGCTGAGTTTCTTGGTGCAATCAAAATTTTGATGCCCTTGTGTAATTAAAATCAAAAATTGATTTTTCAGAATTCTTTTGAGTAATGTGTCTTGGCTATAAAAAAAAATAAAGAGAAACTTTTTGGAGCTATGTACTTTGTACGGATTAAAGTTTAAAACAAAGTATTGAATCGAATTTCAGTTATATTATGACCATACTTAGAGTTCACATTATGGTATTAAACTTGATAGTATCCAATAATTATTTGACGTGTTCTCTGGAAATGTTTCTGTAGGTTTATGTACAATATGATTATCTTCAGTTAGCCAATCAATAGTTCTAATTAATTTAATTTTGAGAAGCAACTTCCTTAAACGTTAATCCCCAGCAAGTTTATGTTACCTAGAAATTATGTTTGCCTGCAAAATCAGACTTAGTAGCAAAATTGGTATTATCATCCCAAAGTTGATTTTATTACGGTCAACGGAGACCTGAGCTAGTCAAACACTTGTAGAACAAAACTTGCTATTCGAGCATGTTTGAAATTCAAGCCGGCAACTATTTGTAAAGTTACATTCAAGAGAGCAGCATACGCAGGCAGGGAGGCGAGTGTAAAGAGAGGTATAAAGTGTGAATCCCGCATAATTATTATATCTGCAGAGGACTAAGCCAAACTACATTGTCATTGTGTCTCCGTTGTGAGCGTAGTTCGTGAGAGAAGACATAAATTCCGGGAGACATCGCCGCTTATCTGTCAAGCACTTCGCTCATTGTCACAATTGGAACTGCCAGTGATTACACCACTATCACACGAGAGAACTTCGTTTTATTTCAATTTGGATTGACGTGACGAGCATTCCCTACCTTGTTCACCTTAAGGCTCTTGAGATTGCATTACACGCAAATCCGCTACTCATTACTAAGTTTTGAAGGAAACAAATAGCGAGCTGTAGTTAATTTCAGATGCTGCAAATTCTGAAAGTATTTGTTTAGATTTTCTTTTTTAATCACACGCAGAGTTATAATGAGGAAGCGCTTTGAACCCGCAGTTTTGCATGTAAAAGATATTTATACAACAAAATACTTTCGATAGCTTTCTTAGTCGTTAACGACTTCCAAAGATCACGTAAAGGCAAAGAAGACACCTCTTCGAATTTTAAAGTAGCCTTTCTAAAGAATCTGCTGAAAAGTCCAGAGCAAAGGTTTGTGACATTAATAAAGAGAGATTTTCCAAGGGTGAATTTCATCACATGAATGAACAAATCGACGTCTCTCGAAAATATTTTCAATTTCTGTACAAGAAACTTTTAGTTTCCTTTTTTCCCAATTTTGTAATATTGTTAAATTATCCGATAAACTCTCTTACCTATAAAATTTTATTTTTCTTAAATTCGCTGATGTTAGAATTGTAATTTACATTAATTTAAGCTGAAGTTATAAAAAAGGCTAAAAATATTATTTTTCTTTATTAGTTTTTCTTTCGTATAACAAATAAAAGAAGGATTTTCGAGTTATGAAAACATTGTCTAGAATGCGTGAGAAAGGCAAAAATTGTTTTCGCAAAAACTGTCTGTGGGTGCGGGAGTTCTAATCTCCGAAACAGTTAGATCGATTTTAATGAAATTTGGTACGTGGGCTATAGCAAGAATTCATTGAAACAGCAACATTTTCAATAGAAATGACTAGCAAAAAAGAAGCTTTTTACAATCTTTTTTGTAAAATAGTAAAGTTTTGAACCTTATGATTTTATATGCCTTTTAATTTTTTTTAGGTTGTTTGGGTTTCTAAAATAACAAAGGTGGTTGGTTTTCTTCGGTGGTTAACAAATAAACTTTGAAAACCTTTTTTGCTTAGTACGCCTAAATAAATTGTGTTTCGGCCATTGTTATCAAATAAAAAATTCAGAAGAAAGATCCTCAGTCCTGAAACTACTTCTTCGTTATGGATAAAACGCAATTTATATAACTAAAAAGGAGGCTTTAAAATGATATTTATAGCTTCTTTGGAATTCGAAATCACCTTGTGTACCCTTGATTAACTTTAAAGATAAATCCTGGTCTACTTAAAAATTATGCTGATTATATTGATAATGTAAAAAGGAGGGGATATTGTAATATTTTTTAAATAAAACTTTCTATTGAAATATCGACTTTTGTGCCTCAATCGAGCAGCATGAGACTCGAGCTTTTGGTACTTCGTAAGTAAATAGTTTTCTGGTGAAACCGCCCAAGGTATTTTTAATTATTAATCGTTACAGTTGTTCAATCAAAATGTTCTATTTTACGATTTCGTAAATCTTGGCTTTTGAACTCGTTGACAGTCATGAAGTAACGCTTTTGCAGCTTAGTTTACGAAAGATGTATAAACACTTGGCGGAAAGATGTGTGTTACACTTCTTTAAAGTGACTTTTACGAATACGCAACTCCACGCTCGACGTAAAAATTACACCTTGGAGATTTGTTAATACAAATAATTATTAATGCTTACACTCATCGAAGTGACCCTTTTAAATTATGCAGTTGAAAACGTACAATTGATGCAAGAACACTCATTTTTAAACATTTAAAATCCTCCATATTTTCTTGACGGACGGATCTTTTACTTCCTGAACCGTTCAACCATAATCCCTCCGTTGTGATTTTCCTCTTCAGACCATGCACCTAGCTAAGATGTGATGAAGGCGAATTAAATTCTAAGAAGGACTCCTTGATTTCTTCAAATATCCGTGTATTAAATTTACAGGAGCCCTGTTACCAAGAAATTCAATCTGTAGGGCTTCGCACGCACAAAAAAGTCTTCACCCCTTATAGCAATAAGATAGGCCCGACAGATTCACCGGGAACAAACGGTCTCTGTCTCGTAACAGGAAAATCCGCCGTAACCTACTCGACAAGTCGCTCAACCACTCGGATCATTACAACGTAAACTCCGCAGGAAAGATTTGATCTGTTAGAAATAAATCTGAGGAACCAAAGCAAAATTTGGAAGGTTATGGTAATTAGCATTATTCATTATTTTATCCATTTCACGCGCAAGGTGCAAGGGAAATAATTAGTCAAATCACAAAGAAATTTTAATTAAAAAGTACGATGACACAACCTTGCACGCTAACATCTGTTCAAATTCTATCATACTGCAATGTAAAATGTTGAAAATAATCATACCCTGCGTCCCGCTTGCTAAAATATATAAAATTAGAAAAGTTCGTCAACCCTAATTGATTCAAACAGTAAAAAAAACTACAACAGAATTAATCAATCTCTCAGTGTGGACTCATCACTATCAAAACACCTCTCCAACGAGAGAAAACTATAAACAAAAATACAAGAACACACTGAAAGCACAAATTAGATATAATACATGTAACGGAAGCAAAAAGTGAACGTTACAGCCTCTTTGTTTTGTAAGATTTCGTTGGTATTCGCTTTTAAATTTTATTAACAATGGTATCATCTACAAATTGAATAAACTCTGCCTCAAGTATATCCTATTGAAGATCATTTATGCAAAAGAGAAATAGAATTGATTCCAACACACTACCTTGTGATCAACTGATATATTACCGTTCTATTATTCTAATGGCTTATCTCAATTCTTGTGTCCTTTCCTATTATATAATCACGTATTCACCACCATTCGTCGGCCTAATCTTAAAACCTCGTAAGTCACAAACTTGACGAAATTGAAGTACTGCTTCATTCTGATTGACGACGTTAATATCTACTATGTTTTCAAACCTCGTAACTCTCGCACAAACCTAGCGTCATCTGTCGAGAGTTATTAAAACCTCTTATGTATGTTAGCTCTTTAGTTGATATTAAAATCGCGTAAGTCATAAGTTCATAATTGTAGTTATCTACCCGAAAATTTGAAATATTTTTAGACTTAAAGTAGTAAGGTTTCTAGTGTGATGATTTATTGGATTGCTAAAGGTCTTTAAACGTTTTGAAGTTAAATTTTTTTCAGTTGTTAAGAGTTACGAGTTTTTAAAATTAAACAATAATTGTAAACACATTCAAACTATTAGCGTTACGAGGATATACTAAGTCTTCAATCTAGGTATATGTAAATACATTTTTTTTTAAATTTTGTAGAACATTGTCTTCAAGAACTGCAAAAATAATGGAAATGACAAAATAAAACAATATTACCTCAAAACACCGGAAAGGGAAAACCGCCAGGAAGTTTTAATCCATCTAACAGTGAAAACACTATTAAGAATGCCGTTCCAAAAATTCAAGAGAATATAACGAGTTGTGTTTCTGATGATGAAATAATTTAGTATGCCATTAACCTTGAGAACAGAATTCAACATGAATATCTTAGAACTGACGCTGAAATGCCCAACGTTGAAGATGATAACGACTTAATGCAAACTCTAAGTAGTGAAGACGTGGTAGTAGCAAATCAGGCTATTGCTGAAAAATCTAATGCCTATACAGAAGATGGTGAGAATACAGCTAAACTGGCCGTTTCTAATAAAAATAATCTTATTGAAAGCAAGAATGACTTCAAATTTATCAAAGACACAAATGATATGTCAACAGCAAATGTCAATGAAAAAATATCTGATCTGGATTGGAGAGAAGAGCTACATAGAAGATATGCTTATTGGAATAAGTAACGAAAGTGAAAGTGACTCAGAAGGGACAGAAGATGGAGATGATATAGTTGCTACTACAAATGGAAACACTGGTGAAAGCAGTATAGAAGGGATAGAGCAAGTTAATGACATTCACACCGGAGCAAAACAACATTTAAGCAGAATCAGAAGAAAAAGGAGACACGTGGATAAAGAAGAGTGGGACATTTTTAAACAAAGATTAAAAAGAAGCGAAGGGGAAGAATACAAAGGACTAAGTAAAGAGGATGGAAAATGGAGTTACAGAGCAACACAGAAATAATCTTTAAAACATTTTGGTCGAAGTCAAGAGTATGTGAGTAGCATAGTAGATGTGCAACCAGTAAAACAAAGATACTCTGAAATTTCTCGTAGGTAGAACTTTTTGTATTTTTTTCTAAAGCTGCCCGGAGGTACTAGAGTAAGGGTTTGTAAAAAATTAGAAAATGGACATACCCAGATGGAGTGTGACTCCATGCATTTATCAAAAGAAAACTTCGTAAGACAGAGATCTACACTCCAGCTGAGTATGTTTCTGTTTGTAAATCTGCTAGGCTTAAGCCTAGACCATATAACATAACCTATCATACTTACGAATTTTTTGAAAA
>VTPC01000972.1:11781-31332 GCA_011009095.1 Ignelater luminosus
TAAATTACATTCACACTCGACTATTTATTGAACGATAAAAAAGGTTTCGTAAAAAAAGAAAACTTCTTAAATAAAAGTTATAATAGTAAAGTTACAAGTTTTTGCTATCTGACTTTAAATTAACAAATCGTGAAAGTTTCTATCTAATTTGCGTACGTTAAAAGACCAAAGGAAGCCAGAGGCTTTTATTTAGCAACAAAAAAAAGAAAATTTAGTTTACTCTTGTAAAATTACATTCCAAAACTACCTGTGTAACTGATTAGAAAATACATACTTTAAGGATAGCAAATAAAATTATCAATTTAAGTATACCTAACAGCTGACTGATGTATTCTTGAGATCAATTTGTATGACACTGCTTTGAATGGCGAATACAGTAATATAAAAGGGTCTGGATATTTCTAATTCCGTCAATTGAGAGCATCAACACTGAACTTGTAATCGTCATTCTTGTCTATTTCATGTAAAGTTTGGAGATTCCTCACTTCCAAGTTTGCAATTTTGTGTCTGCCATTGGTAATGAATCTCAAGAGAATTTGATTTGTCTAAATTGCCAAAAATGCGACTTATGTAACCAACTAAGTGTACACCGAGTTGGCATTAAATGATAAGAAAACAGCATCCGGATGAAAATGTTATAACAGGAATCCATCAAAGTGCCGGAGTCTTCGGGTTTTTTTATTTTCTTCATTAAAAACCTTTCTTTTCCAAAAATGTCCCTGTTGCCAAAAACGATTCTAGCCTGTCTAATCTAAAGGTATACTTTAAGAAGAAATGCTCAAGCCAAGATATAGGTCGACGTGCTGAAGGTTGTTTACCACACGACACTTATGCCATCTGGCTGTGCGAAGGTGATTGTTTGTTTTTTGACTACTTGCAGGAGCTTTTTTCAAGTGCAACTCAAAAAGAAATTCTTATAGATTAACCGTAAAAGCTACTTTACACCATCACCACACTATGATTTTTTTACCAAGCGTAGCTTTGACCATCAAAAAGTAAATCCCTGGAAAACATAAGTGTGCGAATATCAAATTCAGTAACAAATAAGTAATAGTAATCAATAGATGGAATCAGAAATTATACGACTTAATGCAAGTCAAAATGTTCCTTTTTTAGATTCTCAACCTTTTACCAATTTAAAGGTTCAATCATCTACAATAAGAACATGAAAGAAGGGAAATAAAATAGAACTACATTGGTATATAAAATAAACACAGTATGAAAAACTAACAGAATTAAATATTACTAGGAGACACATTTTCTTGTAAATTCTTCACTTATTATGGTGATTATGCACATAAATGAGAAAGAAATAAGTCCAAGTAATGCGTTTTTATCCATCTTGGTGCAAACGTTTAAATAGCGTGTTTGCAATAAATAAATCTTTTGGTGCAAATTATTAACTATTATTTATTTAAATTGTTACCGTTATTAGCAAAATTTGCTTTATAATAATTTCATGTTTCACTTACAATGCAATTATAAAATAACCTACATCAATTTATATGTAAATCTTTTTTTGTTTCAGCACAAAAAACAGGAGGAACACAGTTGAAGCTGATTATAGACTACCCAAATAACCTGCAAGCTCTTTTTAAACCTATGAGGTATGTTACAAACCATTTTTAATTTCTTTCACTTATAGCTTTAGGTTCGTTGTGCAATTCCCAGCAATATAAAATTATAAAACATGAGGGTAGCACAGTAATTCGAAACATTGTTGATGCAATTCTGTTTAAATATCTAGTACTTGTATCAATGCACTTTTACACTCTTTTTTATTTAATCTCATAACAACCTACACTTCTTTAACAATTTAATCCTGTGCTTACTTTTATAACAGGATACAACAATATTTTTGTAGTTTCTAGAGAAACATTACCTTCAAGGATAGCATAAAATTTAATGTTACATCTCGGCGAACGTGTTGATGAGAAGAGAAACAAACAACGATGTTTACAACCACCGGCTAATCCTAGCGTAGTTAAGTTTATCACAAAACTTTTCAGTTTATTTAAATCGAAACCACTAATTTCCGTGTTCAATTTGTAATTACATAGACTGTAAATGCTTGATAAGTAATTGCTTTAAATGAATATTTGAACAAAGATTTTTGGTCATTTTTTATTTAAATCTGTTTAACACAAACACACTCAACTAATAAATTAAAACCACACATTAGAAATATTTATTTATAACTTAGGATCAAAAAATGATTTTTTATTAATTTCGTCGTTTTACACGAAAATGCTGAAATAAATGAAAGTTTAAAAGAAATTTCTGGGGAAACTGCTAATGGATTTGCGTCACATATTGATTACATATTAGTTTCGTTTTACTGGATGGTTATGAACAATAAGTTAAGATTTTCAGTTTTTGTGCTAACAAAGAAACTCCATTTTTAAAATGAACGCACTTTTTATGTTTTGCCTAGATAATTAATACATAAAAATGATTTTTTACTTTACTATAGAATATGTATAATTAATTATGTACAGGGAATTAGTAAAATCAAATTAATTTTTCCAATTTAACTTAAGGATGGACAAAAATTAAAATTTTTAATGTATTAACGTACCTAGTTACTTTATAGTAAAGTCGCTATTAGGAAAGGAACATATAGGCTACTACGATCTACTCTATTTTTGCCCTTCTTGAGCTAGGGTACCCAACTACGTCATTGTGCTGTCTTTACAGTGATATACCACACCTTGTGGTTTTGGGTTGTCTCTTAGTTCTCCTTCCCTGTGAGTTCTACCTCAGCGATTGTCTACATATGATATGTTCTACTTCCTTAGCCTGTGATCCAACCAGCTATACTCATCATCATCAATAGTTCTACAACCCTTAAAGAGTCTTAAGTTGCTTTAGGATCTATCGCTATTCTATTCTGTTCTTTGCTTTTTCCTTCCAGTTTTTCAGGTCTTCTATTATTTGGTCTAAGTATCTTGTTTTTGGTGTTCTAAATACTTCATTTTCTTCTCCATCGTTCTTCACGTTTAGTCTTTCATTAAAGTTTTCTGTCCAGCGTTCGACAATGTCTCCCATGCTATTCAGTATATTTTCGGTTGTATCTCAACATGCACTTAACCTTGGCTTGTAGGCCTTTCTTGCTAGATTAATTTTTTTGGTAGAATTTTCTAGCTTCACTTTATGAATTGATTTCTTCTAATTCTTTCATTTCTCGTTCCAGGTGTTCTGTTTTCTTTCGCCTATGGATTTTCTTTTCTTCTCTTCTTGAACGTCTATACTCTGCCTAGTTCTTTGTCTTTGTTGAAGCTTTTTGTACGCTTTGTCCTTTTTCTTTGTGCTTTCAGTGCATGCGTTGTCAAATCATTGTTGCTTGATGTTTCTTTTTAGTAGAGTTCCTATTACGCTTGTGGCCGTATTAATAATGCTGTCTTTGCATTGTTCCCAGTATTGTAGAATGTCAGCGCTTGTAACTTTTATTTCTGTTTCCAGATTTTCTTCCATTTTCTTCATGTATTTTTCTTGTTCTTTAGATTTGAAGTTTCCTGCATTGAATCTTGCCTTTCTTTCCTCTTTTCTTTTTTTGACCTTATTTTTGTTTCTAGTAAATAGTGGTCTGAGACAATATTTGCTCCTCGTTTGTTTCTGACATCCAGTACATTAGACAAGTGCCTAGAATTCATTGTTAGGTTGTCTATAGTGTTTACTGTGTTTCTATGAGGTGATTTCCATGTGCCCTTATGTATCATATTGGAAATAGGTACCTGCAATTGTCATGTTTTGGGAAGCTACGAAAAATGTAAGGCGAGTTCCATTGTTGTTTGATTCTTTATGTAGTCTCTGCTTTGCAATTTTTAGTGTGTATTGTTCTTCTTGTCCTACTTTAGGTCCCCGATAATAATTTTTATGTCATATTTAGGGCATGCTAAGATTTTCCTCTCCGGTTCTTGGTAAAATGTCTCCTTTTGTATGTCTGGTTTGTCCTCGGTTGAGGCGTGTGCATTTATTATGCTGTAGTTGAAGAACTGGCCTTTCACACTTATTTTGCATAGCCGTGGTGAATAAGGTTGCAAGTTAATTATTTTCTCTTTTATTCTTTGGCTCACTATAAATGCCGTACCCAATATACTTATGTTCATTGGTATGGCAGTTGTAGTAAATTGTGTGGCTTTTCTTCTCCAAAATATTATTTCCTATCTATTTTATATCTTCTGGGGCCGTTATATCTGCGTTGTATTTATCAAGTTCTTATAGAAGACATTTTAAGACTCCGGGTCTGTAGAGGGATCTAACATTACGCTTGCATGCGTCGGCGTCGCCGCCTTAAGTTCAGTCCGGCTGTATCTCTTAATACTCTTGTAGCAGTCTGTTTTTGCGGGATAGGGTTGTTAGCCCTAAACCCAACCTCCAACCTGGAGGGCCAGGGACTCCTCTGTCAGAGTTGCCATACCTTATCCTGTTTTGGCTCGCGGGCGGTATTTTATTTTCCATCTACCCACTGGCTTTGCCCTATCTACCACCTGGAGACTTAAATTTTAATTACCGAAATTTATTAAGATTTTTTAATAATTAATCTTTGTTTTATTAACCTTAAATTTTACACAACTAAAAACTTACACTCTAGCTTGCTTGAAAACAACTCTGCTGAAAATCGTCAAACAAACAATTTTATTTGCACAAAAAGATGACTCCACTTACATGGTGTAATATTTTGTTAGAAAACATAAGTTATTCGAATGGTTGCAGAAATGCAAGCTTGTAAAGTCAACTTTTTGGAGGTTTTGTGACAATTTTATAATTATATGACAATATTACTTCAACATCTCTTGTTAACAGGAAGATAGGTGTCAGGTATGAAGATCTTCCGTGAGAAAGCAAGCGAACTAACTATTAATGAATAATTAAACTAAATAATAATCGGATATCGTAATTCGCGTCCGATGGGAGACAGGCAGCTCCACACGAAATCATCTATACATCCTTTTCTTAATTTTTTCTCCGATTCCCATCTGCCTGTTAGACTCCATAGTTTTTTACTGGTAATCCTTTCGGACTACCTTACCTTCAGTATGTTTGAACATACATAACTATTATTCGGAAGGGTGACCGAAGTATTTCCCTTAACTGCTTGGACTAAAATTAGATTATTCTGTGCGATTTCTTATTTATCGGCATTAGAGTTGACTATTTGTGTTAATTTAATTTTTATGAATTTTCTTTTTCTTTAAAGAAAATCTTTTGGTAAATTCGAAATATGAAATTTTGCATAATCAAAGCAGCCATATCTCAACTGAGATTCACATTCTACTGCCAAGATTTCTTTAATTTGACTTTTTTGCTTTTAGTATTCTTTCACAAATGTCTGTTAGTACTCCAGTATCTCGTCATATAATACTACCCGAGTATGTGAATCGATCGGTTCATTCTTCCTATTGATTTACCCTTTAACATAAGAGGTCTCGGGCTGTTAACATTGATACTCATAGACTTTGTTTTCTTCTTGTTTACTTGTAGTCCCACACAAATGCATAACTATTTATCCTAAGTCTAGTAATAATCTTCTGTGGTAGACCTTTCTTACTAACAATAAGGGCTGTTCGTATACTTTCCCTATCTAAGCCATTAAAGGCTCTTTGATAACTAGACCTTGAATTTTTAAGCACTAATAATGGACAAAATAAGCACAGGAAATTGTTTAATATGCAAGAGAAAATTAGCAAAATAAGCCATATATAAGCATTTATGTGTACGAATAAGTTTAAATAAGCTTAAATGTTCCTTAAAAAACAGCAAGGTATTTATGATAAAAAGTTTTGTTTTTTAATTAAATTTGTTAATTGTGCTTACATACGTGCATATAATGTAACACCAGAGGAAAGAAAAGTCAAAAACAAAATTCAGACATTTATTTCGTATTCAAAATACATAGGAGGTATTGGCGCTAAATAACAAAATTAAATTTTACCATAGTGATAGAGACAAATCATTAATTTACAAAAATTGTTAGATACATAAATTATAAATTATTTGAAAAGCAGTAGGTCAGTAAAACCTTTTCGAGGTTTTCAGAAGCAACACTTCTTCGTTTCTCATTTGAAAAACAGAAGTATAAAATGTATATACGAGTATAAAATGTATATACGAGTATAAAAAAATACAAGGTTCGTAATTTATGAATTTATTCATAAATTGAACTGCTGGGCTTGCAAACTTACGTACTACGTTATTATTTCTTTTACCGGCAGCACAGAATTACTACAGCAAATAATTTTAAATTTGTAGTACATGCCTTTTATCCATTGAAAAGAAGGAGGGACGATAACTAATAAAAAGTGTTTGGTAGGCCCTTTTAAAATTTTTTAGCTATGTAACAGTCAAATTTCTGAAGTAAAAATATATTTAAGTAAAGTAAAGTACACTTTCTTAAACTTCTTTACATCCTTGGGAACAAATCTTAGAAAGAACGCACAAGTTCTAATAAGTGGACACAATGATAGAGAAACAAAAAGTTGTCCAGTGTTGAGACGGTCTTGATAGATATTTGTTTGTCTCAACAGCTGACTAACGATTTAAATAACTTGACTACATGATGATGATAATTACCAAATGACAGCAAAGTTAAAATTTTCTTTACTTTAAGGATTCATCTTGAGAATTTAAATTTGTTGTTACAACAAATAATTCTACCTATTCATTTAAGTACGAAACGGACGTAAATAACTAATGCTTACGCTTAAGTAGTCATAACAAGTAACATAAATATAAATACAGAATTCGAAACTTTAATAACTAATTGTATCAGGTAATCCACTTATCCGATGGCCGACACTTATTAAAATACAATTACACTAAGAGATTAGTTACGAACATGCTCTTATATCTTAACTCCTTAAATACAGTATAGCTGCTCTGGCTTTTGATAACCCTCTATGGAATCGCTCTTCAAACAAGGACAGCCCAACGTGATATTCTCAAGGTGTACTCGAACTTTCTGCTTAAAACTTAATTAGCATCACAACAGCTTAATAAACATTCTTGAATACTTTTACAAACGTTTTGCTTATGGCTTCTAAGCGAAACTCACGAACTAAATCTTCCAAATCTTCATGTGGGTTTATAAGCGGTGGTATCGATAACAAGAAATAATCCGTGATACCTATTTTCATACGGAAACTGATAAACGACAGATGGCATCATCCTAATTTCAGAAAATTATTAGATAATTTGGTTTATATCCATTGCGGCCAGATACAATCAGTACTGAGCATCGAAAGCTCCACATTCTGTAGCTAACTTCCACGGTAGACACGAAGAAGGAAGGCGATAAAATTCTGATGACAACAATTCTTGTAACGAGAAACTTTCCACTCTAGAAATTCTGGAAACTGGGGTTGAAATTTAAAGGATGGGGTTTATAAAGCCTGATCTCTCTATTTGTAGGCAAACAAAGCGCTAAGGATGGAGACAATTACATAGCTGATTAGATAGTTAACAAGTTGACCGCCAAGTTAAAATTTCCCCGTAATAGAGAGCATTTTATTGGATGATATCTCACGAACCCTATTCATGGCAGAAGACCCAAGAACTTCTTTATTTCATGTGCATTTGTTGGTTTCCAAGTTGACAAACGACTAGACCGAGTATGTTGTCGCTTATTTAGAACCTGCAATAACTTGTTTAGTGCGTTCGTTAAGGAAATGAACTAATTCTAATGTGAAGATAATCATTTGTTTGACCGTTGGCGACCATGTGGCGCTGAAGTAATATTATTATTATTTAAACAAAGTAAAAGCGTTAGATTCATTCCAAAAGACGAATTAAATAGGAATAATACAAAATTTTTATAATTCATGTCACTGTTACCCTTTATAGCAAGTGCGTTTTAAGAAATAATTGGAAAAATGAATTAGGCATCACCAGAACAACCTGCTGTAACCACCGGTGGTACATGCGGCTGTCAACGTGATAAAAAGGGAAAATTTACAAAAAACTATATTCCTCTCAAAAACGGATATTCTCATCCCACTGTCTGCAATAAATTGTCTGTGTTTGACACCGTAAAAGCAACTTCAATAGAAAATAGAAATGCAAACTTTTTGATAATATGGTCAATTTGGTCCTTATATCTTCGTTTCTTATCTGATCTCTCAGTGTACATCCTTTTGCTCTTCTTAAAAATTTCATTTCGGCAGACTGTATACGTTGCTGTCTTGTTTTCGGGGTGCCCAAATTTCGCTTCCATATGTTAATACAGATGCTGCTATCACTTTATAAAATTTCATTTTTGTTTCTTTATTTGTCTTGTTTTGTAATGTTCTTTGTCTATACATCATTTGGAATTTATGTAGTTTCTTTGTTATATCTTTTTCATATTCGTAACTTATATCACATTATAAAAAATTAAAGTGTGATACTTGTTCTATGGGCACTTCATTTATTATTATCTTGGTTGTTTTCCTTTAAAAGCTATAAATTGCAGGTCGTCTTCTGTTTTCTATGAAAGTATTAGGTCATCCGCAAACAGTATTGTGTTTATACATTTATTAGTAGGTGTCAGTCTTATTTAGGGATTAATTTGTTGTTTCCATTGTCGTATGGTGTCCTCAATGTATATATTCAATAAGGTTAGTGACAGGCTGCACCCTTGTCTTACTCCTCTGTTGATTGTTATTAGTTCTGTTCTGTCTTTTCCAGTGTATTATTATTTCTGTGTTGTAGTAAAGTCCTCTTATCACTGCTATTATATGTCTGGGATAACCTCATTTTTCCATGGTTCTCCACATAGTACTTCTATTTACCCGATCGGAAGCTTTTTTATAGTCAATAAATCCAATATGTGTTTCTAAGTTATATTCTCTACGTTTTTCTATTAATTGTCGTACTATGGTGATATTGTCATTGTAAGATCTTCCTTTGTGTTCGTCTAGTAGTAGCACATCAGCAATCTTTTTTAGTTTATTTTTTACATTTCGAGCGTATAATTTGTATGCAGCGTTTAATAAACTTATACCTGTATAATTACCACAGGAGTTTCAATTTCCTTTTTTATACAATGATAGTACTTCTACCGTTTTCCATTTGTTCGGTACTTTTCTCTGTTTCCAACATTTGTTTGATAGATGTATCATTCTCAATTCTAACAGTAGCCTTCCATATTTTAGTAAATCTATGTTCATAGAGTCAGATCCGGCTGCTTTTTGGTTTTTCATTTGTCTCGAGGCTTCCTATAATTCATCTAGCTATATTTCATCTCCTGTATATGGTGTTTCGTTGTAGTCCGAGTTTGTTGTTAAGTTCTGGTTTTGATGTTCATTTTCATGCCGTTCGGGTTCTTCTTCTTGGTCTGTCCATAGTTCTCGCTAATGTTCTATCCATGTATCTTTGTCTATTATGTGGAAGTGTGCAGTGTCTTTTTCTAGTTTGTTAAGTTGTCGCATAATTTTATAAGCTACCTCTTACCGTCCGTGTATGTCATTTTCGATATTGGATATAAGTTTGTCCCATGACTCTTGCGCCCCTCTAACAATATCTTTTGCTTTATTACGTTTTTCTATGTAATTTAGTCTGGCTTCTTGTGTGTTGTTGTAGAGAGTGTTCAAATATGCTTTAATTGCATTATTTATATCTTTCGTCCAAATTCTCAGGCAGTTTTTCCTTCTAAACTTTTTTTCCGATAGCTTCATTTGCGGCTTTTTTATACATTTATTTATGTTGTTCCACTCTTGATTCATTGTTGTGTTTGTCTGTAGATTTTGTTGCAAACGCTGCTGGTATAGAAATTTGGTTTTCTTGTAAAAGGTATACTTCTTCGGCTAATTCTCTTTTGTTCGTTTGTTTTTTCCATTTGGTTAATAAGATTATTTTAGATATAACCAAGAAATGGTCAGAGTTTATATCACTCCCTCTGTGTACTCTCACGTCTTATACTAATGTACTTAATTTCTTATTTACAATGATGTAATCTATTACAGATCTGTAACTTCTAGCATTCCATGTATCTTTATTATTTATGTATATTCCTTTAAAAACTGCGGTTTTTAGTTCGTTGTACGTTGCAGAATGTCTTAATTCTTGTCCGTTGCTGTTTACTGTTTGTTCTCCGAATGTGCCGACTATGCGTGGTATTGGAATGTTAGCTATTCTGACGTTTAGGTCTCCACTTGCTTACTATAAGGTAATCGTTTGTGTTTGTTTTATTTAGATGTTTTTGCAATGCCTCATAGAGTTTTTCAGTTTCTTCTGTTTTTTCTTCTTTGGTTGCATATACTCCTGTTATTGTTAAGTATCCTCTTCCTATTTTGAGTCTTGTTGTTACTATTCTTTCGTTGATGTAATTATAGCTTTGGATTTTGTTCTTCTAATAGTTGTCCATTGTTAAATCTACTCCGCTGTAAACCATTACGTAATTACCTAAATCTTTTGTACCATTTACTTTCTTTTTAGTTTTAGTTATGACTGCTATGTTTATGTTTTTCTTCTTTAGTATTTTGTCCAATTCTTGTTGTTTTTGATCTAGTCCCTGTACATTCCATGTTGCAATTTTTAATCTATTTGTTATACCAAATCGTTTGTCCTTAACTAGCCTTGGTCTTTTTCCTTGAGATCCGTCCGGCATTTCATGAAGATTACAAGTAATTGAATTTCTTTAGTGAAAGCTACTAACGTTTAGCTAAGTATCCAAGCGATGGGGCTGCCATCTTGAGGTTTCCCGACCGACCTGATTGTCTGTAGGGGTTGTTTCCCTTACCCAGAAAGTTCCATTTTTAAGGCGCTAGAAACTCGTTTTTCAACCATTGTGCGCCATGCACCCAGTGGTTACGCGACACTAACGTCTTCGAGGACGTGAGAGTAGGATTTGTTAGTAGAACTGAGTTCTATTCCTAGAACCTCTGACTCATTTGTCAGAAATCAGTGGGCATTTCCGAGAATTTTATTACGAGCTGAGCTTCGGCAGCTTAACCGTCGAGACCCATTACCAACCTTAACCGCCACATTCTTATTTTTGAATTAAAATTTGGTATTAAGAAATTGTTTCTCACACGTCTAGACAAATACAGGTATTCTTGTGAATACAAGGGCTATATACGGAGTGCTTTCGTAAACGGGACGGTCCTAATTAATACAGTGCGGCTTCCAAGAGGTATTTATTTACAGGGAGACCTAATTTGCCACAGAAAGAAACAGAATTTGATATAACATGGGGTTTTAAAACATCTACGATATACCTGTGAGCTGACATTGTGTCGTTTTATGCAAGTTTCAGTAGATATATCGTACCTCCACAAAGCATCACGTCTTCAAAAACAACAAGTTGCATAGGCTACACATTTTAATAAAAAAAATCTAAAAAGCCAAAGTTACTAATCGGCTTTGTGAAATTACCTGTAACTAATACAAAAATGTTTTAACCTAAAACTTAAATTAACACGATTTTCTAATCTAAACTACTAAACTGCTGGATTACCCTTCTGGTGAATCCTCTTTTTTTCCTTTGATAACAAAACTATAACATTTAATTGAAGAAGCAAATAAAAGATTCAGTTTAGGGCCAAATTGAAATCCGACACAACGTAGGAAAAACCTGTTAAATTCAAAAGTAGCACATTTAAATGAAATTGAACTTCTTTTGAGTGGTGGAGTGTAAAGAAATAAAAATTACAAAGCCTTTTTACTGGTTCCTAAAAAAGTAACCGTTACGTTATTATTTTTCTTAAGTAAAATCCTTGTAACGTTTACGACGCAAAAGTTTCAGTTTTCGGATATTCGTTTTGCGTAAATTCTCAAGTGCCGGATATGTAAAAATTGATTTCCATTACCGTGTAAGTATCGTGGGGGTTTAGTGTACACATTGTTGTTTAATTACTGTATAGGACGGACGGTTTTAGAACATTAACATAACATCCACATTTATTTATCGTATTACTCACTATTTATTGTTTCGAACTATATTAGAGTAATTTCTCAAATTATTATCTGATAAATTAGTTACTATTAAATGCAGAGTGCCGTCAGTTATTGGCTGCTTCAAATTTTTTATTTCTGTATTAATCACATCTGTAAACCGTTTGGGTACACTGGTGGCCTCCAGTTTGAAGCAACTTAATCTGTGCAAAGAAGCATTTACATTTTGAGCACATGATTAAAATTCAAGCTTTTATTGATGCACTAATGTGTGTAAGATGAGAGTCTATCAAATGAAACCCCCCTTCTTGCATTGACCACAGGCAAACTATCGTTATCATTTCACTTTTAACCCAACTGTTAGTTTTCGATCACTTAAGCTAGCAAGTAAACACTATCCAGGTGAATTTTTTAGTTGTTATTTTCTGCATACAAATCTAATCTAATCGCTCAGCTTTATTTCTGCTTGTCTGGTCCATTTTAAAAACGCCATGTGAATGTTAAATTGATTTTTTCGAATTTTATATTGTGCAAAATAATATTTAGATTTTGAAAATGTAATTATAAATCTTACTAAATTAATGTTTAACTTCATGTAATATTATACAGTAGGAGGAATATTGAATTGCATAATCAGTAGAGTGGCAGTATACAGAGTTTATAAGATTTACGATATCTGCTTCTAGCAGCGTATCGATTTAATTGTTTTTGATTTACGAATTCGATTGTCCACCTGCAAATTACCGATATCTATTTGTGTGTATGAAATGTAACAGTTACCCATGTTATCATAGTTTAACCCCTAGCGGTTATATTCTGTTAGCACGTGTTCGATTGATATGTCCCAGTGCTCGCTATTATACATTAGATTGTCAAAGGAGACCCTCGTTATATTATTTACTTGGGCTGACAGTCAAATGGGAATTTAGTGGTGATGTGTCTGATTTTAGATCTTGATTTTACCTACATCACAAGTTTCATTAGTTCGGCCATATCTATATGAAGTATTTTTATCTAAAACTTGTATATTATTTAATAAAACAATTAAGATCTCAACTTTTGCAAAACCCTACGTTAAACATAAATTAATTAGAGAAGGTTTTAACATGCTAATTAATTACTTCTCATTGCTGTCAGAGCTGATTAACAAGTACAACATGGTAAGAATTTAACTTCGAAAGTGGGAAAGATCGCTAACGTACTTAATATGGAATTTTTGATATTAAAATTTATTTAACTTCTTTTTTGCATATTTAAGTTTTCGCTTACTGAATATTAGCAAATATGAATTCGTTTTGTAAGCTTAGGATGAGGTTCTAAACACATCAGGGTATTTCTCAGGTCTGTACTGTAATTGAATCTTTAAAAATTAAAGGAGGGTTGTTTATGTTATAAACAATATTCTTAATCCTATTGTGCGTGGTAGGTAGTCTGCGTAATAAGCCGTATTTAAGCAAAATTAATAATGGATTCTAGAATATTATTTACGTAACTTAACAATGGGATGTTAATGTTATTAAGTTTGGAAAAGAAAAAATCCGAAACAGAAATTATTCGTTCATTACTAATATTCAGATTTATCTTTTAATAAAATTTAAAAACCAAATATAATTAACTATCAAAATCCAATCTTGTAATTTTTAAAATTTGTTAAAGCGAACTTAATGAAAAGAATTTATCTTTTAAATTTGTTCTCGTTATGTTCCAATTAATTTATTAACTTTATTGTAAGTTGGAGCTTAAGGTACCTCCCAAAAGTTGTTCGATAACTGAATTTAGGGAATTTTAATTTAAGAGCTAATTTTATGATTAATGTTCTTACTTTGCAACTGATAAATTTATTTCCTTTAGTAGTACTCGACTTATAATAACGTTCTTTGCTGATGAATATGGACGAGTAACATTTTACATTTTCTAATAAGAACATTTTCGTTTTGGTGTCATTATTCTTACCACGAAAATCTGATAAAATACAATTCTCGCTATTTTAGGAAAATAGTAAACGTCGAAAACGTGAAACATTTTTTAATTTCACATAGCAACAATTGGGCGTAGATTTAATTAACATTTTATTCAGTAGAACGGTATACGCAGACATGATGAAAGGAAATAATTTGTGCGTATATGTATACTTTGAATCCATCATTTGCTATCGTTAGAATGCAATTACAGTTAGTATCTTTTACCAAAACAAACTTTGTATCGAATACTATTTAAATTATCTTTCGAGGAATCGGTGCATGTCAACAGGCAATATTGGGAGTGACATCTATATACTACATATTATGTTTGGATCGAATGCTATAATTTGCTAGTATTGTTTAGTTTGTCATATATTATCCTATTGTGAGATGCGAATGATTTGTTGCATTACAGTTGATGATGTCTTATTGTTAGATAATAATCGTTTGGTATAACGTCGCATAAAAGAAACGCAAACAAATATTCATGACAGTAAATGAAAAATAAACCCGAGTTTAATATCGCTGCATCAGTATTTGTAGTATGAAATAACTTAGTTGTACAACAGATTTTTTTTTATTCAAATTTTTTTTTAGATATCGTCTCGGTGATAAAATGGTATTGAGAGCCATTTATATATAATTGTTAATGCCCATTGTTAAATTTCAAATTTTTGTTGAAGTATTACTAGGATTGGTGTTCACATACTTCATTCCTTCTGTGAAAATAAACAAAGCTTCATGTGTTTCTAATAAGGGTCGCTAAAGGCCGAAAAAGCTATACACCTTCCTAACATTCCAGAAACGCAAAATTAAAAATGCTTCACGCGAGTTAAAAATCTTTGTATACATTTAACGGAATATTTTATTTCCTAAGGCGTTATTGAGAATTTGAAGATAAGGCTGCCCTATTTCGTGCCATTTTATGTTACTTGTAACACTTTTCTTCTAAAACCTTTTATTCTGCTAGTCAGAAGTTTAAACCTGTTACTTCTCTGCTGATTTACCGAGGCGATAACTATAATGCGTCTTGGTGGTCATATACATTGGTACAGTTTATTCAGCAATTTGTACAACTTTCTTTAACCCTAGAATGCCCGTCCTTTCCGTATACCTAGAAGGACCGTCCGCGGTCAAAGTAACCGTCGCACTATTTACTGTTTTGCAACATATTTATGTTGAATTAAATTATTTGTTTTTGTTCTTTTCTTATCTAAATTGAAAAAATACATAAATGAAAATATTTATTTAAACCCGACGAAACCCTACTTTACGAACTCCTATAACTTTAATTATATGTATAAGCTATTGCACACAGTTTTTAGAATTTTTTGGCACATATTTTACATGACTTTCTTTCTTCACCTGTGCACTTTCCATAAGCGTTTTTATGCAGTCAAAACAAATATTCGTTGTTTTACTAGAACAGTTTTTTAAAATTTGACATTGGCGTCTCTTAGTTTTTGTCAATGGAGAATTGCTCTGCTATTGAGACACTGAGTTGAACTCTTTACTGAAGATGGTCATGTCGAAGTTCATCAGTAAGCTTTATCAAAAAGTTGTGCCTGCTTATTTTTAGCCCGGTAACCTGTTTATGTATGCCAGGTCAAGTATGTTGAAGAATACAGGAACCGGCAATTTTCGGCATACTGTTCTAACAGTATACTTGAGAAACATCTAGTCTACCACATCTACACCGTATTTTGTTAAATTGTAATATTGGATTGTTTTTGGTAATTGTTTTTTCCAGCCGCAATACTCTCATTAGAATGCTGAATACGGAACACCAGAACATTTTTGTTTCTTTTCCCTTGATATACCGTAAGAGTAGTACCACTTTCCGATTTCAGGATTTTAGAAGAATACAGACTTTCTTTGGAGTCGCATATAACTGCTGGAATTTCTTTTCTTGTACGGTGTATTGTGTCCAAAATACTCAATACTTAGTCATTTGGCAAGCTTGAGAGGCGTAAAAAATTATTTGTAGTAACATTACATCATGTTCTAAAGTATGGTTCCATTAGCCTTATTACTACATTTCTCGGGAGAGAAGATTCCTAGATAAGGAAATGTGTTGCACATATATTTCAAGCATCTTGAACATGATTCCAAATTTATCTGGCTTATTTGCCATGAACTGTGTAAAAATGCAGCGTGCCTTGCTAGGAAACAGTTGCTCAACGACAGTTTGCCCTGGATTCTAATAAAGAAGGCAGTTTTGGATGAACTTCTTCCACGTTTCTGACACTAGAACCAACTTATAAGTTTTTGGTTTTTCTAAGCGGCTATTTTTTATAACAAAACGCAGGTAACGCAAGATCTTTTTAATTCTCTTTCTTCTTATTGTTTGAGAAAATACTGGTGAACCCTATACATTTGGCTTCAAATTAGTTGCACTGTAAGCACTGCGAGCGTACAATAACGCAATGAATGCATCAAGTTCCTTTAAGGAAAGCGACCAATTTTCTGCCCCATGTCTGCGCGCTTCTGTTTCTGTACTGTTTTTTATATGGCGAAGCATACTTTCGTCTATTAACATGCGCCAAGAGCTTGAAACCCTTGCCTCTGTAACATTCCTTTTAGCATGTGCTGCTGGACCCGCGGCTTCCTTTAACACATTTTGTGCAGAAAGTTTACCATGAGTGCTGATATCATGTGCAGTAACTGTTTAGATAGTACTTTTGTTTTTCCCAACATCACGACTTCTAGTTTCAAGAAATGGTTGAGCACCATTTTCCTCGTGAAAAGTAGTAATAAAAACTTTGCTCGTAGCGTTTGCTCTTTTAGGTTAAGAGCATTTCGACGTAGAAGTCTCAGAAGCGTACGTTTATTGGCCATGATTAGATTCACTTTTGTAACTAAACATTCACTCACAGTTTACGACAACGACAACTGAAGGCCAGTTGTGATTGTTTGTGGCAGAAAAATAACTTAAAGCAGTATGAAACGGCGCATTTCTATGTTTGTATAATTCTGAGAAAATGAAGTTTACGTTGTTTTTACAATATTTAAATATTTAAGTAAAATAATTTTTAAAGTAAATCACATAACTATGGAAAAGTTAAGTGATCAATTTGATCGTTATCGGTCATTTAAGGTATAATACAATGCCAATTTCAAAGTTAATGCTAAAACAAACATATATTTTTTTATAAAAACATAAATGATTATAAATTATGAAAAGTCAATAAATTTTATTATGATAGCTTAAGTGGTTCGAGTTTGCCGGAGACTGTAAACTCAAAAGTAGTCAATTTGAGCGATCCGGGCAGTCTAGTGTTAAGAACCATAGGATAGTTTGTGAATCATGGTGAAAACCAATCTCAGTAAATTCAGTCAATTTTCAATCTATCCCGTAACCAGAATTTATACAGGGTGTAACTTAAGCACTATAACAAACTTGCAGATGTGATTTTAAGAAGAAAACCCTGAGCAACTAAACTGTTTTCGAGATAGAGAACGTTAAAGTTTCATTTAAAATTTCTTGTTCAATATTTTAAGAACAAGGTAAAATACTGGAATGAAACATGTTTGTTACTCCACAGTGCCTATTATTCTATGTAGTTTTCTGTTTGATATTCTTATCAGAGGCGAGGAAATTCCTTAAGGAAAATTGTTACGCCACTGAAAAGTTAAGAAATTTTTCCATTTTCGAGATCAACATTTGCCAAAAAAGTCGCTCCAGCGACTTCTCCGTAAAATGCGCCATTTTCTAGTAAAATTGGATTTTTCAATTCAACAGCCAAATTTGAGAGATTTCGACAAGTTCAATATTACTTGAAAATGATGCATTCTACGGGAAAAATACAAGAGCGACTTTTTTTTGACAAATCGATGGCTGATTCGGGAAAGAAAGGAATTTTTAATTTTTTTAGTGATCTAACAATTCTTTATTCCAACTTCTGATAAGGATATTCAAAACAAGACCACGTAAAATAGTAGAGACACCTTAGAGTAACAAGCATGCAAAATATTTCATTCCAATATTTCACCTTGTTCTTAGAATATTTGAAAAAACAAGAGATTCTAAATGAAACTTTAACACCCTGTATTTCGAAGACAGTTAAACTTTTTTCTTAAAATCGCCTGAAGAATTACTCATTCAAGTTTGTTACAACACTTAAGTTATACCATGTATAAACACATTTCCGTTAATCTGGGAGTCTTTTTATCTCTTTCTACCAAAGACGGAAAAGGAATGTAAAGTCATTCTCGTGTTTTGAATTTCTCCCTTTTCATCTTAAAGCGTATCGGTGGATTTCGTCGTGGGTGTGTGTTTTATGAATGGTGCTCTACTGACATTTCTAGATTGGCAGCGCAATAATCTCGACAAGAAAGTCAAAATTATCTTCGTTATTCGCATTGCTGTGCGGGTATTTAGTTCTACGTCCTTCGTGTAGTTTATCGAACCTTTTCCTTATCAGAAGAAAACCGCGTAACACCTTTTTGTCCATTATCATGTGAAGTGATGTATTAGTGGTGATAATTTCACACTACTTTCATCTCAATGAAATTCATTTCGTGCTATTTTTGTGTCAGATTTTGTAATAGACAAATCAACGACCTGAAAGTGGTGCATTGTTAAGAAGCTTGTTAAGCTTTAAAAATAGTGTAAGTTGAAAAGGCGCTACCACCTGCGTGAAAGATCTTGAATAAATTTTTACGTAACGTCTAGAGTAGTAACTCAGTTAGCTTTAGTTAAAAATCAAACTGCACAGTTGAAAGGCTCAAACATTTGGCCTGATGAAGACTTTACAAAAGAAGTAATGGAAGTAAGAAGACAGTTAATATCTTACTTAAAGCAAGCAGGGACAGATGGTACAAGAGCACATGTGAGATATGGTAAATTAACAGTGGGTAAGCAAATACGAGTATATAAGCTGCAAGAACTGAAAAATAATCAAAATTATGAAGAAATGAGCTCAAATACAAATGAAAGCGTGAAGAAGCGCACAAATTTTCGCAAGAAGATCACTTAATAATACAACTTAAGAAAATAACTAAAACTATGGTTCAAAAAACTGAAGGAGCAAGATACAAATGGAGGTAACGTTGACGATCAAGGCAAAGAATGAAAATTAAAAGAAGCGCTAAAATGGAAACGTGGAGATTAGCAACATGGAACATTAGAGGCTTAAACGGGAAAGAAATGGAATTTATAATTTTAAGATCTCGGATTTTGATTTATTAGCATTAACTGACTCAGTTAGCTTTAGTTAAAAATCAAACTGCACAGTTGAAAGGCTCAAACATTTGGCCTGATGAAGACTTTACAAAAGAAGTAATGGAAGTAAGAAGACAGTTAATATCTTACTTAAAGCAAGCAGGGACAGATGGTACAAGAGCACATGTGAGATATGGTAAATTAACAGTGGGTAAGCAAATACGAGTATATAAGCTGCAAGAACTGAAAAATAATCAAAATTATGAAGAAATGAGCTCAAATACAAATGAAAGCGTGAAGAAGCGCACAAATTTTCGCAAGAAGATCACTTAATAATACAACTTAAGAAAATAACTAAAACTATGGTTCAAAAAACTGAAGGAGCAAGATACAAATGGAGGTAACGTTGACGATCAAGGCAAAGAATGAAAATTAAAAGAAGCGCTAAAATGGAAACGTGGAGATTAGCAACATGGAACATTAGAGGCTTAAACGGGAAAGAAATGGAATTTATAATTTTAAGATCTCGGATTTTGATTTATTAGCATTAACTGA